>CM071925.1:9360028-9555434 GCA_016081115.2 Rehmannia glutinosa
AAATAAGCTTATCTCTTCGGGCAAATTTTTGAAAGATCACTATAAAGGGCCGAGAAATGACTACGAGAGAAGGTTACCCTCAACCACAAACATTCAAGAAATCAATTAAAATTGTAACGAGAAATACTCTCAAATCATTCAAGATTAATCCTCCAAACTGCATTACGAAGCACATCAATCCAACACTCACGCTGTGAAGGAAAGATAACTTCAATCGGTTGAAGAGAAACCTTTGAAGAAAAGGGGTCTACATTCCACGAAGGATTGTAGGAAGGTTCAGAGTCGAACCAAGTCTTAGCTTTTGGAGGGCTTCGTGATCAAATCCAAAGAGTTTGAGCAAGTGGTGTAGTAGCAAGGCACGCCCTGTGAAGAAGGCCCGAGTCGCACGAGAAGCCTTGGTGAGTGATCAAGGCGTCTCAGGATCGAGTCCCTGAAGGATCAAGTCATTTGTGTGATCAAGACTTGTATCCGGGTATTACCACTTTGTATAATGATCATTACCTAGTGGATTCCTCGGGAGTTGGAGAAGAGAGGAGTAGAAGAATTACCCCATCTTCAAACCTCTATAAAAATTTCATTGTGTCATTTACATTTAGACTTTAATTCTGCATTTTTAATCGCTTATATATCTGGCGATAAATTTGCTATCCACTTGATAATTTATAAGTACTAAACCAAGCACTTAACTCTTGCTTAATCAAACTTAAGGGTGTTAAGTCTTGTGAAAACAAAACCACGATTGAGTTAATTTATAGCCATGGTGAGTTATTCCATCAACGACTCGGTTGAGTGCGTTGAGAGATTAACTCTCTTGAGTGACTAAATTATTTGTCCATCAAGACACACGGTGTGTAGTATCAACTCTGTATATTTTTTTTTTTTTTGAGGGGGAAAATGTGAAAATTTCATTCAAGCGTGTCTTTGGAAAAGCGTCCGGGCGATTGAACAATGGAGGGCGCTCAAGAGCGAGTATCATACAACATGTTCTTAGCGAAAAATGCAAAATCATGAGCAAAACATTTGAGGATCTACGAGTCCGAGAAAATTCCCGTTATATTAAGGGCGTGCTTGAGGGCTAGAATATCCGAAAAATGTAAAGGCATTTGGAAGAAGCGATCTACTTCTCCGAGCGTGGCTAGAATAACCGAGATAACACATCGCCGCAAAGTGAGAAATTATGGATCTTGGGTTTCTTGCAGTAATCATAGCTTCACGGATGGCGAAACTCGCTTCATCGGGGTTCAAAATACCTGCGAAATTCTTAGAAAGGACCAGAAGGTGAAAGTGCCGTGCTCATCAAAAAGAGCCCACCCAACGCCTGCACATTTACGAGTGAGATCGCCCCGTCGAAGAAGATTCTAGGCCCGTTGGGCTGGCTTCTTTGAGCGAGAGGGTGTGAAGCTAGAGAATGGGGTAGCGTTCGAGGCCATTGATGTGCGATTGATAATCCTTGGGAGGTGGCACGAGAGGGGAGATAGAGAGCGGGTCCGGGTAATGCGCCGTGTTTAAGCCGGTTTCTATGGTACCAAAGCAGAGAGAAGATTGTAGCAATGAGTTCGATAGGCACCGTGGGCGATTAACGATGAGATCTTGCGGCCATAGGTTCCAAGAAGGTTGCTTGAAATTATCGAGGTATTGAACAGGCTCGAGATTTTCCAAACTTCTTGGGCGTGAGCAATGAAAGAAAGGCGTGGGTGGCGGTGTTATTCTCGACGCACACACTTGGCATGGGTTACGAGTGTTGAGACCGTGGCGGGCAAGATTATCATTAGTAGCAACGGATCCTCTCGGCGGCGCCATAAGAAGTGTTGAATGCGCGGAGGAATCTTGAGTTTCCAAATATTTTTCCATATGGGATTCCTTGAGAAGAGCTAGATTATTTGTAATGCTTGTCCGATAGGGGAAATGCTCGACCGAGATACGCATGGTAGGGTGATCGTCGTAGAGTGTTTACCGTTTTTAGTAAAATGCCAACACCAAAGATCCGCGGTAGGGTGCAAAGGTAGGGGAATGCCGAGACAAGTTGAGCTTCATCGGGGGTGAAAATTTCTGAATGAGATCGGCTCGCCAAGTGAAGTTCAAAGGATCAATTAAATCGGTAATGTGAGTTACATGGGGGCTTGAGGGTGGAGGGCTGCGCACAAAGAAACCCGACGAGCGTGGGATCAAGGATCATCCCAGATGCGCGAGTGGAAGAACGGATCTAATAAGTTTTCTAGCGCCAAGTAGGATCAAGCTTTTCTTGTCAAAAATGCTTCTCAGGACCATGAAGGTCTATGACCAAGTAGTAAACTGAAGAAAGTTACAATCCGGAAAATATTTCGCTTTGAAGACTCGGGCCAATAAGGATGAAGGGTTGGTGAGAATGCGCCAGGCTTGTTTGCTAAGCATCGCCATATTGAAGGCCGGAGATTGCGGCGGTAAAGCCGAGACCCCTCGGTTTTTACTAATAAGCGAGTTTGTCCCAAGAATGCGGTGAATTCTCTTTTTAGCGGGAGAGCCCCACCAAAATGATGCGGTCATCATTATTTGTCGTCTAAAAAATAGTCCGGATTTTGAAACAAGACATGGCGAGCGTTGGGATGGCTTTGGATGAGCGGACTTGAGGAGTGTTTCTTTGCCGGCTTGTGATAAATTTCTTTCACTCCAACTTTGTATTTTTTGATTTTGTCCTTAATGCTCGAAAACACTTCTTTCTTGCTTTTTTGCCGATAACCGATGGGAGTCTAGGTATTTACCATGACTCTCGCCTCGGGGCATATCAAGGATTTGCGGGATGTTGTCATGGTGGCTTGGTTCGTATTTGGTGAAGAGGATTCCCGATTTTGCGAAGTTGATTTCTTTGTCGAGACTTTTTCGTAAGGTTGATAGCATATTTCAAGTGAACGACTTCATTTGTGGTCGCTTGGCCAAAGATCGGGGTGTGTCGGGTGAAAAATAAATGAGAGATAGGAGGGAGGCGCCGACAAATAGAAATCCCACTGGATTTTTCCGCAGATTTGGAGGTCTGTAAAATACAAGAGAAAACTTCGGAGCAAATGATAAGCGGTAAGGAGAAAGTGGGTCCCCTTGGCGGATGCCTCGATGGGGGTTAATCCCCAAATTCCTTTCCATTAAGAAGAAATGAGAATGATGTAGTAGACACACACGGTTTAATAAGGCTAATGAAAGATTCACAAAACCAAGACTATGCATGTGAGAAAAGAGAAAAGGGCCATTCGGCGGTCGAAAGCTTTGCTCATATCGAGCTTAATAGACATGAGGCCCGATTTTCCGAGGTTTTAGTTTTCATAAAATGGTGGGTTTCATATGCTACAAGAATGTTATCGTAATAAGGCGTCCAGGATAAAAGCGATTGAGACTCGAGATAATATCAGGAAGAAAAATGCGAATTCTATTAGCAATGATTTTTGAGGCAATTTTGTAGACCACGTTGCATAAGCTAATAGGGCGAAATTGAGTCATAGAATCCGCATTTTTAGTTTCGGGATAAGAACAATGTGCGTAAAATTTGCGTAGGGAGTAAAATCCTATTATTAAGAAAATTTAGAGCAGAGAAGGAAACATCTTTACCCACAATATGCCAAAATTTTTGGAAAAAGACGGGGCTCATACCATCCGGACCGGGGATTTGAGCGGGTGCATTTCTTTTAGTGCTTTAACGACCTCATCATCCTTGAAGGGTTGCGTGAGTTATTTGTTCATCTTTGCTAGCCGACACGCGGGTTCTCACTCTCTTTAATGCCTCTGCACCAACATGGGGGAAGGTATGGAAGAAGAGAAAATATCGATGAAGTAGTCAAGATGATGCGTTCAATAAGCGGCGTCGTCGGAAAAAGGTTGGCCATGGCGGCGTCTCGGCATGGAGATGTGGTTTATTTCACGTCGTTTAGAAGCAAAATTATGGAAGAAAGAAGAATTTCGATCTCCTTCCTTGTACCAGTGTTGTTTGGCCCGTTGCTTCCACATAATATTGTCTTGCTCAAGAAGGTGATCGTGAATGGCAGTGAGCTCGTGAATTTTTTCTTTTGTATTCTCGTAATGACCCCCTGGCGCAAAGAATTAATCTTGTCTTTCACCTCTTTTATTTTTTGAGAAATGTTACCCACAGCGAGTTTGCTCCAGTTTAAGAGACCAATCGAGCAATGTTGGATCATGTCTTGGAGTGATTCTAGGCTCGTGTTCCAGTTAGCTTTAATAATTTGCTCGCATTCTTGCTTTTTAACCAGCCCAGGCAAAGCGAAAAAGATTTTTGCGGTAGCGGGTAGGCCGTGGGGCTTGGCGCGACATCCACTTTGAATGAAAAGTGCATGATGGTCGGATGAAATTGTCGGAATGTGGGTAACTTGTTTCAGCGGAAGAGACGCCAAGAGGATCATTGTAGAGGCATCGGTCTGCAGACGGGCGCGAGTGTGTGGGTGTCTTGATAATCTTTGCCAAGTATAGGGATAACCTTTGAAACCCATGTCCGATAATGAGCAAGAAGATTTGGTAAGGTTTAAAAGGACTAAATCGAAAATTTGGTAAGGTTTATTTAAAAGGACTAAATCGAAAATTTGGTAAGGTTTATTCAACCCCCTCCCCTTCTAAACCTTACACTTACACCCCTTGAGACCTACATGCTTGAAGGAGGCCTGCTTAAATATTAGAATATTGAAACCGATATATATGTCCAATACAATGAGAACATAACTGATTTTAATATTTGGTATCTTGTGGAACAAGCCGCGAATTTAGATTGCATTTTTTCAATGGAAATATTTGCACTTTAGGGGCTACTTTGGGAAAAGATTTCAATTGACTTAGTATAAGTGTATTTTAAATCTATCACAATCGTAAAAATAGTTTGAAATAGGAATTTTAGGATTTGAAGGTTATTGTATCTAAACAAGTTCAATGATTTATCTATGCATGTTTTTCGAGATCTAGGCGGTGTGTATATTCGGGTGTAGCATAAGATAGAAACAAATCCTTCGTGGGAGATGAAGATGAAGACTCATTATCGTGCAAGGTTACGGGGATATTATGGAATATAAATCCTCACTATGTCTAGTCGGCAAGGTGTGCAATCGTGGTCGTGAAAATATTTTCACTAAACCGCAAGTGTAAAGTGTAGTTACAGATAACAATGAGCAAAATCGTATTTCTCGAGAAATTGAATACGAAACACATAATCAAATTCATGAGAATGACTCAATTTCTTCCGAAAACTTCCCAAATAAACATAAACACAACTTTGAGAATAGTTGGAAAACAAAAAATGACATGTGAAAATACAATCATATACATCTTACCATCTCATCGTCTTGGTCTTTGTGTTTTTCTTGTGTAGATGACCCGAAAAATCAAGTTTTCGATCCGACGGATATAGATAACAAATCAGATTATGGTCTTCAACAAATTGCGAGATATGAATCATGAATATTATATGCTTTGTAAAAATTTCAAAACTATAGGAATTAAACCGATTTTTGTTATTAACATAAATGTTATGAATATGTTCATAGTTTTATATATTATGATTTTTAACGAGTTGTTTTACATCTTCCATTGATGTATTGCTAGTTTGAATTAATTAATAAAATTATTTTTTTTATCTTCTATTCCTAAATTAGTTTTATCTTCTATTTCATTGCATGGATAATTAATTACCACATGTTTTTTAATGAATATCACTTAATTTATAAAATCCCACTATCTTAAAAATTAATATTGTATTTTTTTAAATATGCGATAATAATTCGTGTTGTAGAATAGAAAATGAAACACAATTTTGAAATATAGCATTTCTTTCGAGAATAAACATACATTAGAGTTAACTAATCTACATTATGAGATATACAATAACATTTAATAATCTTCATTAGCTACACTGTGGAAAAACGGTACCTACACTATACTTCTTGAATGCGGCATCATTCAATAAAAGCTAGGGTGCACGGCCGGTCGGTCGGAGATTTAGAAATCTCGAACCATACCGAAATCGGAGATCCCAAAATTAAATCACCGAGCAGAACCATAAAAGAATCTCCGTAAAGAGTGATCGATGCAATTTGAACTACAAACTCGTAGTTGGTCAATTCATTATTTAATATAACTAGAATCGTTTTTTTTTTGGGAGAGCATATTACTAGAATCTTCTTTACTAAAATTTAGAGAACTATAACATTTGACTTTTGATGTGATTCATTTTCATGCATCGGTGAGTATATATATTTATATGTATTACATCGACCAATTTGCACGGATTAAGATTTTATGTTCCACTTTATCTATTCCATTTTTATTTCATTACATCAGATGAATGACACATGTACATGATGATGTCACATCAAATTGTACATATGTCGTTTATCCAGATATATAGAATAGGAAGTGGAATAAAAAAGTAGAAACAGGAGATTTCATCCCAATTTTCACATCAAATAATTTTATAAAGACAAATAAACCATTTTGCAATAGTCCCATTTCATATATAAAGAAGAAGTTCTTATTCCACATTAGTAACCATATTACAAGCTATAAAGATAAAAGTACAACACACAATTGGGCATTCCCCACTACAAGAAAAATGCTCAACAACAACACCCCAAAGACAACGAAATTTAGCTAAACAAGTTGTCCTTACAAGCATTCACAACGGATTTTCGCTAAATCGTTGAGGATGAGCGGATTTTTTTGTTAACGACAACAATTCGCTCGAGCCTAAGACAATACTTTCTTGAAGCGTTGTCGATTATCGATCTTTTTATTTTTGACAACACGCGTTTCTCGGATCTTGACAATGTTTTTGTAATCCGATTTGTCAATTAGTGCCTAATCTTTTTCAAAAACAACATTTATTCATCCTTTTCGTCAACGGTTGGTTACACCGTTGTAATTAGCGTCATTTGTTTTCTTAAAGACAACAATTTTAACAACAATTATAAACCTAGAGTCGATAGGCTTTTTCATGTCCTTATTTATTATTTATATTAATGGTATAACTAGCACCTTTAGTTAGTTTATCAATTTTATTTTAGCAACTTTAGCATAATTCTAAAAGTCTTTGAGAGTTAATTATTATTTTGTTATCAATTTTTTATCTCATGGTATAAATATCACTTTTAGTTAACTTATCAATTTTATTTTAGCAACTTTAGTATATAATTATAAAAGTGTTGCACTACAAGAATTTCTGTTTGTAATGACGAAAATTTAATGACGGTATGAAAATATGGTCATTAAAAATATGATTTGTGAAGTTTTTATGAGGGTAAAAAAAGGGTAGTTAATGAGTTGAATTTTTAATGAGAAAAGTTTTGTTCCCTAGTTATAGGAATATAATCCGGTCACTATTTGTATGTAAAAAAAGTCCCCTCATTATTGATTACAAATTTTTAGACTTCATATATTTCCACCAAAAGATTCATAGTTTTTATTATTTAAGAAAATAGAAATATCTTTTTGTTAATTAAAAAACCGTTTAAATATATATTTAACTAAAACAAATCTAAATAAAATAAGATTCTCTTTTAATCCCAGTTCCCTTCTTCTCTTTGCCAACACTGGTCTCTCTTCTCTTCACCTTCAACCCCGTATCTCATATTTCTTCTCTTCTCGACTCGTGTTCATATCGTCGCCTCAAGCCCATCCATCATCCTCGCCCAGTCTATGCCGCCGCCGCCGCCGTTGACCAACATTTTCTAATGGCTTCTCGCGCCGTTGACTTGTAATTCAGGTTTGTACCTATGGAAATTGCAAATAATGTAAGTCAGTAGAAAATAGCAACTGCAACACCAAAATAGAGTTGGAATGAAGTTACAAATGCTCCAATACCTTGTTGAGAGCTTGCAAGAGATTCCTTTTCTGTAGTTGTTCTTGTTTTGTTTCTCGGGTCTCATATTGAGATTAAGGTTACTTACTCTGTTAATCTATTGAATTTCATGATTTCGTTTCAAAGTCTGAACTTATGGGATTGGAAATGATCATGGTTTACATAATGTAAATTCTTGGTTAAAAACATGTTGAATTAATTTTAGTTTAGCATTCTGTTCTATATTATGGTATACTGTGTGAATTGAAATTGTCAAATATTTGTGATATCTTCTTTAACAATATCTTTGGGGCTTGTCTATTGATGATTATATACTAGTCCATTTTTAGTGTGGACATGAGCTAGCAAGTTTTGAATGTGCATGCTCAATCTATATAATATGTTTTCACTTTGAGATACTTGATATATCATGAATGCAAGTCTGCCATGAGTATTATCATAATTCTCTAGTACCACTGTACCAATTGAATGGAAATGATGTGCAGGTTGATTTCGCCTCTTACCTGACTATTTGCTCATGGGACCTTAATAAGTTTAAACTCTAAGATTCTTAATAGTTAATAGACCATAGAAAGTCATTGATGACATGTTTTCCTTCTCATTTAACCATGTAGTTCATATGGCATGTCCGTTATTTTGAAATTTCTTCTTGAATAGTGTATCATGCTTAGTTTATTGTTGCTAGCTTGGTGCACCTAGATGATCGCCATATGTGTCCAATAACTTTAACCTTGTTTGGTATGCTCGGTAGTAGGTAACAATCTTTACAAAATGTCGCTTTCTCTGTGTGACCATTATAACTAGTTCCACACTTGTATTATTGCTATCTCGGTGCATTGGTAAATATATTTTTATTTTTTTGCAGGTAGAATCTCTTTCACTTGCATTCCATGGCCATGATCTAATAGTTAACTTTGAACTCAAACTCAATTATGGTTGGTATGTGGGGACTCCTTGACTTTATAGTTGTATAATGATGTAATGTTTGCGCAATTTCTTTTGAGCAAGTAGTAGTGATTTCAACACAGATACAGAGATTGCTCAATATATGGTACTCCTCATAATTTCATACTATTTTAAACAAATTTAAAAGTTCCACAGTCTTGCTCGGGTTTAAAGCTTTAAGTTACATGGCTACCAATAAAATTATGGGATGACTACAAAAACTGGCCTTGAGGTTTGACCTAATTATGGAAAAACCTAGTTACCTTTCAGAATTACAATTAATTCTTAAGGTATTATAATTTACAAACACCGCCTTGAGGTTTGTATTTTCTTAACAAATATCAAGAGATATTTGTAATTTTGAAATACTCTTGGTTTCTTATTTTTAGGTATTTTTGTAAACAATGCTTCAAATTATTTGAGTGCTAGAAACTTACAAACTTGGTGGTTTTAATTTATTTCTCTTACTAAAATGTTCGGATTCATTTAGTTCTGTTATTAGGTATCATCTTGTGGATGAGTGATGCAATAGGATCTGTTCATATTAAAAAATGACCTGGTTCAGAAATGCAGTTGCATATTGATGCTGAATTATACTTCTTGTGATCTTCAGAAATTATTTTCTCTTATGCTATCTTGAAAAAGTAAAACAATTTCTTTGTGCTTATTTGATGGTTTCACAGGTGGTTAAGCTATTGAGAGAAGCTTATAATCGTGTAAAAGCAAGATCTCTGAGAAGAGAGCTACTGAGATCTTATTTAGTCTCGGCTTTAACAAGAAAATACAAGATAAGAAAACAGGAGACTTCTCTGATGGTTGTAGGATGAGAATTGCTTTAGCAAGAGCTGTTCTTATGAACCCAACTCCTTATTATTGCTTTGATTAACCTACAAAACATCATGGTAAAGCTTGCTTGGAAATAACTTTGAACAATCCATTATGGAACATAAACTGGGTTTTGTGTTGAATTCACTTGGTTAGTTTGGGCTACTGAGCTTATTATGGCTTGATATTTCTGTAAACCACAGATATCTTTCATGTCATGAAGTAAGGAAGTCTGGCCTTCTAGTGATTCTTTTGTTGCTAGATCCCATTAACAAAGTTGAACCTGAGAATCATGAGTTGATATATTGTTTGTCCAAATCCTGGAATTGGATGAATCTATTTCTAGAATGTCCAATATTGATCTTTATGCTTGCAGGTGTATTTAGAAATAAAGTTAGTCTTACATATCAGACAATACCACTTAGGATTCCAGAAACAGGGATTAATATATGCTCGTTGACATATAATGAACATATTCCATGCCACCCAAATGAGAATTCACACACACACGCACACACACAAAATACATAAATATAGGGTGAACCTTTAAATGAAAATTCACACACACAATACATAAATAAATTTCTACTGTATGTTTACTATTTTAACTGTGTTGTGAATCATGTTACCAACTATTTTTTTTTGTTATAGCTCGCATTCGATGTTGACCCCAAATGGAAGTCGGGGTGTTTGAGCTCGCAAACGACAAGTGACGTCAATACAAGACCAAGCTAACAAATGATTTCGTACTTGAAAGGATCAATAACCGGGAGAGATAAACAAGCCACCTAAACCTACTATCGATCAACGATTGGAGTAGCTTTGTTATTAGTCGCTTGTCCGAGGATTTCAAGGTAAAAATCTTTGTATTTATTGTATTCTATTATTGATTAACTTGTGTACTTAGAATTTTTTCTCGTAGAAACAAAGAAAAAAACAAAAAGAGAGGAGAAAACTTAATATTTTTCCCCATCAACTATCCCGCAAAGGATATGCACGTCATCTTTCAAGAAATTGTAAGTAACTTATATTGAATTTTCTTAATTTATGACACAGTTCATATTATTAAATGGAGATTATTTAACATGTAGGCCGACCAATTATGTGAAGTGCGATCGGAGTGGGCAGAATGCGTCCAAGACCATATACATGAGTGAATAGGTATTTTGTTCATAGTTATATGCAAATTTTCATAGTTATAAAGAATGCACATTCGTAATTGAGTGAATTTGATTTTAATGTAAATTGATGTATATACTTCTTATTTGGAGGCATGAACTTAAATTATGTAAATTGATATATATACTTATTATTTGCGGGCATGATATTGGAGTGCTTTGCAATCGCCCTCAATGAAAGAATTAGTGTAACTTTGAGAACACTTGTTAGACATTTTGTTAAACACTTGTTAGACGTTTTGTTAAACACTTGTTAGATATATTTCGATATATTTGTTTTGTTAAACTTTTGCGGACATGTACTAGATACAATCACTTGAATGTCATATTTTGTTTTAGTTAGTTATATGTTGTTTTGTTGTATTATGTTTGTTTTTGCATATATGAAATCAAAATTTATATTATCACAGGTGAAAAAATAATAGACACCAAATATAAAATACATTAGACATGGTTTGAAATTACAACGGTTTTTATGGCTTGTTAAATGTTGTAATACTTCAAAACCACAACGGAATTGATTTGTTGTTGAAATAGTTACAAAGTACAACGGTTTTAAAGCCTTGTAGAATCTGTTGTGATAATTCAACACCACAACGGATATTAACCGTTGTCAAATACATTGTTGTATCTCATAATTCAAAACGAGATACCGGTAGTTGTCCCAATTGTTGTCTTTCGGCATTAAAAGACAACGGATTCTAGCCGTTGTCTTCTTATTAACGACAACGGATTTAATGCTTGTTGTCGTTGAGCGGATTTTTTACAACACCATCTACTACAACGCCTCGATTATTGTAATACACAAATGATTATATCATGTTGTTGTTGAGCATTTTTCTTGTAGTGCCCCTAGAGCTACTTTATTACATAATCATTCTCACATCGTTCTCACACCACACACACACTACAAAGTTACAAACTTAAGCATAATTAAACCTCAAGTTCAATTAAAGAGCACTCAGTGCAACAATCGTCTTCTTCATTAAAAACTTAGAAAACCACATGGCTGAATCTTTTGGGTATCTTTTGAGATGATTCATATAGTCTACATAAATGATACCAAATCTCACAGTGTATCCATCTTTCCATTCAAAATTGTCACACCATGACCATGCAAAGTAACCTTTTACCTTCACCTTCTCTCTGCTAGTACCATCACTAGAAAAACAAAGTTTAGTTAAATAACCAAGATAAAACAGTAATGGTTAATTATAAAAAAAAACCCTTGAAGTTTAGCTTAATTGCAAGAAAAACCAATTGTCTTTCAAAATTACAAATACTCCTTGGCATCTCTATCTTATTAATTGCATTCTCAAGAGGGACTATTTGTCGGATAAATATAAATCTCAAGGGCAAAAGTGTCAACTGGTCGGGACTCTTGGCCCATTGTACCAAATGAGAAAATTCGGTTGGATCGGACTAAAATTCCATCGGGGCACTATTTTTGGAGTCCAGTCCCAACCCATACATGTAGAATATGTGGGCGACCCCAGCATTTTGGGTCTAATGGACCGGGCCAAAGGGTCCGATTCTTTTCGAGCTTACAACAATTTGCGATGCCAGGTTGGGCCACCTATCGGACCGGACTGGTTTTAACAACTATATTCAAGGGGCTATTTTATAACACTTTAGCGGGGTATTTGTAATTTTCAAAGATAACTAAGTTTTTTTTTTTGTAATTATGCCAAACATCCAGGGTAGTTTTTGTAATTATCCCTAACAGTAATTCGTAGATAATATTTTGCAATGAAGTGAAGCAGGAGTCTGTTATTATATATGTTGTCTTTAATTAGATCATTGGACCATTTAAACAATATTCAAAATATGTGCATAGTGTGACAGAATTTATTTATAGATATCCAATCATGAATTTATATAGAGTTTAATTATTTTGCTTCAGATACTTACTTCATAGCTTTTAGAATATTCCAAGATGGTCTCGGAAAAAATTCACCCTTCTTTTGTCTCTACAAGCTTCATAAGCGGTAAGCTTGGGATTATTCTGCTCATCCACACCTAAACACAATGATTGCATCATGAGTTTAACATTAAATTACCTTATAATTATACACTTGATCAATTAATTCAGGGAGGTTGTACGTGATGTTGTTGTATGTGCTGTTTACATATTTCAAGAGCTTGTAAATTCCCAGGGGACTATATACAGCCACCATGAACCAGTCTAAATCAAACAAGAAATAAATCAATAATCATCAGATAATTAATTAATTGGGGTTTGATCTGTTTAAAAAAGACCACTAACTTTGAAAATTACAAAAACATGTGGTTTACATTCATCTTATATTTTGACTGCGGTTAGCGAGAGCTAACGAAAATTGCGACGTCATCCAATACTTTCACAATTACATCCCTCAATTTTTTTCTAAATAGTACAAGAACACATCTTTTCATCTTACATTTTACAATTACACCCCTCAACTTTTCTAAATATTACAAGTAGCCAGGACGAAAAGTTGGGGCTATTTGTAATATTTGGAAAAGTTGTGGGGCATAATTAATTGTAAAATATAGTATTTGATGGCGTTCGTCGATCAAGGTTGGGGCAAAATATAGGACGTATGTAAACTTCAATGGGTGATATATTTGTAATTTTTAAAGTTAAGCGAGTTTTTGTAATTAGGTCAAACTTCGAGGGTATTCTTTTTTGTAACTCGTCCTAATCAATTTATATAGAAAAATATAGAGTCTCTACGTGTTATATGTAACATAAATTACTTTAAAATCTTACCAATTCCCGATGGGCTTGCCATCCTTCTCGGCTATCAAAAAAGGAAAATCAAATTAAACGAACACATCAATTAATTATAAAAAAATATTAGTCTCTGTCGGATGGTCTAACGGATCTAATTCGTTAGACGGATCCACCAATAGCCCACACAAGTACCAATGTCACATCCGTTGGTCATTTCTTGCTAATACATTTTAGGAGAGTTGCTAATACATTTTAGGAGGACTACTAATAATTTTCGGAGGAAAAACTAATATTTTTAGGGTGCTATCAAATATTTTTCAGGATGACTACGATACTTTTTTGGGGGAAGGACTAATACTTTTATAGGGAACTACTAATAATTTTTACGGGAAAACTATTATTTTCCAAGAGGAATACTAAAATACATTTAATAGGAAAACATAATACTTTTAAATAAGACTACTAATAAGTTTTAGTAAGAATACTAATACTATTGATCGAAAAAATAAATATTTTTCAAGTGGATTTGAAAAAAGTTGTTCAAGCAGACATTACTAATACATTTCATCGTTACTATTAATACTTTTTTGAGGGATTGCTAATACTTTTCGGGGAGAAAAATTAATTATATTCGGAGAACTACTAAAATACTCTCCAGGGAACTACTAATCTTGTTCGAGAATATTACAAACATGTCATTGGTGCATGAAATTACGAAAAATCTGGGTCGGGTTGGATCCATCTAACGGAAAGACTCATTAGGCGGTCTGACAGAGTTTTTGTGATAAAAATTACTTAATTCAAAAGGGAAAAAAGTTAGGTTTGTGGTTTACAAGGTTGTCAAGAGCTTACTTAAAAATTTAACCTTCGATCTTTGTAGTAGCCTTCTTTGCATCGGGATTGGGATCATTGGTTGCGAACAGGCTATATAATAGCTTAAACCGAGAAAATTAATGGACCCTTTGAGCAATTTCGATTCTTCCCTTGAAAATGGTTTAAGATTTTCACGAGGAACAAAATCGGTCATGTTTTTCGGGTAGCGACCACTTAATGAGGCTCCAAAACCTGAAATTTATAAATTAAATTATTAGATTTAATAAAATTTTGGGAGGCCGATAAGGAGATATTGGGATTTTGCAATATTTCCGTCTGTTGGTGTTGAAATTCTATATTTCAACCATATTTATTTTTTGCCTTTATGACCATGTTTCCACTTAACAATTTATTTATTCAACTAACCCATATCCCATGTTCTAACCCCTAACTCTTGTTTATCTCTTTATCTTATAGATTCCACTAACCGATATCCCTTGTTCTAACCCATATCATGTTTATCTCTTTATCTTGTACATTCCACTAACCCATGTGCTAACATACTATCCATGTGCTAACTTACTAACCCATTAACATTTGTTGTGTTAATGCTATCTTTTTGGATGTGTTTTGGTGGAAGGATGCCTTCTACATGTATATAAGTTTGACCAAAGGCTGGAAAAACGTAGAGCCATTGTTGAGAGCTTAAGGACATAAAAAGAGTCGGTTCAATTTCGGTTTTTGGAAGGTATCAAGTGTGTTGAGCGTGACGTCACACTTGGAAACACCTTCCTTAGAACTTGTTTTTCTTGTGATTTTAGAGAGAGCCTTTCTTTTGTAGTGGAGAGCTATATAGATTGAATCGATGAATCTCTCATTTGAAGTGAATGTAATTTTCGCAGCAAGATCAAACGGGAGCTTTTGTCTTGTTTTTATTTTGTATTTTGTATACATTTCACTTAGTAGATTTTTGGCCTAAAGGCTACCGCAGACAAGTATATTTTTATATACTTGTGCAAAACCCAAAACATTGTGTTCATTTCTATCTTGCTAAATTGAGTCTTTAATCATATTATTATGCTTTGTGTTTTTGCCATAAAGTCTTTCGATGTGTTATCTTAGGTGTTGGCAACACTCAGCACAACACTCACCGCAACTTGAGAATTCACCCCCTTAAATTTTTTTAATTGGCATCAAGAGCCTACACTTGACGCTACTAAATGTGATCTGTGTGTTTTTGCGGTGTTCGGATTTACATTACAAAAAGACTTGTAAGCAAGGTTTTTACCGACTCTCCCCGACTCAATGAGCTTATCGATATCCTACAACTATTCGAGTCATTTAGCTCAACAAATAGAGCATCGACATACAATAATGAGAAAAGCTTGGCTTTTCAATCACAAGCAGTGAGATACATGGTGATGCCCAAAGTGATGCCAACACGCAATGCATCACCTTATCAAGGAAATAAACAAGGGCAACAACACCAAAACTCCATTCAACAATAAGGCTCCCAAGCCCAATGAGCATTTCAATTTTGAATACTCTAATCCACCTAAGTTCGATGATGAAAATGTGGATGAAGAGAAAAATTATATGGGCTTGATTTCTTTCGTGAGGCGATGCAGCGAGAATCCCGAGAATTCGAAGTGTTGTCGGAAGTGTGACGACATCTTAGACAACACCGGATGTATTGATTACGGATATGAACATATTATCTGTTGCAATACTTCTCGCTTTGTTGATGCGGGCAACATTCTAATAGTTCTTCTAATGATGAGGCTAAAAGTTATGATGATTTAAAAATCATGTATGATGAACTATCCGAAAAGTGGCTCAAAATCGGTCATATCAATGAAGAACTTACCAAGGAGAATGAAGGGTTAAAAAGTTCGGTAAGTAGATTGGAAGTTCTTTTGACCGAGAAAGGATAAAGAACTTGACAAGGTAAAATCGAACTTGGAAGCCTCCAAAAGATTGTTAGTAAGTTTGGTTCTAGCTCTACTACGGTTATTGATTATATTTTTCTAAAAGTTAGATTTGATAGGACTGGTTTGGGTTACAATAAAAACACTTCGTCAAATTTACACAAAAAGAGTAAGACACTTGTTTCACTAAATGATCGAGTGTTGCCTAAAGTGACACGTCACACACAAGACAACACCTCAAGAAAAATCTTCGATTTTTCAAGTAACACTTCCAGGTTGAGTTATAATGACAATGATTTATCTTTTCATATTGCGCACACTTCATTGGGCTCTAAAATTGATGGTACTTGGTATTTAGATAGTGGTTGCTCACGTCATATGACGATTACTAAGTCGCATTTAACCGATTATGAAGTGTGTAAAGGTGGAAGAGTGAAATTTGGTGGTGGTGCAAAAGGAAAGATAATTGGTAAAGGAATTCTTAATGTCAAAGGTCTTCCTAAACTCAAAAAAAAAAATTCATGTTGAAGGACTTCTTGCTAATTTAATTAGAATAAGTCAATTGTGTGATGATAAATTGCATGTGAAGTTTGATAAAGCATCTTGTTCAGTTTTTGATAGCAATAATACTTGTGTCATGACTTGTACTAGATCATCGGATAATTGTTATTTACTTGGCAAAGTTCAAACTTGTAATCATATTGAGTTGGATGAAAACATTCTTTGGCACCAAAAACTTGGACATGTTAATTTTGAAATATGCAAAAATTGATCGAGTTTTGGTGTAGTAAGAGGAATTCCTAAGCTTACCTTTAAAGGTATAGTATCACATGTTTGTGTACCTTGTCAAAAGGAAAACAAACAAGGGTGTCTCACCAAGTGATACAACACTTCAACACCTCACACCTTTGTTTTGTATTAATGCATATGGATTTAATGGGTCCATTGAGGTTGATAGCCCAAGAGGGAAGAAATACATCCTTGTATGTGTTGATGATTTTTCTAGATTTTCATGGGTTGAATTTTTAAGAGAAAAATCTGAAACTTTTGAAACATTTAAGAAACTTTACACTAGAATTTGTAACATGCATGCTTCTAGCATTGCAAGAATTCAAACCGATCATGGAAAGGAATTTGAAAATATTCTATTTTCTGAATTTTGTGATAAAAGGGAATTTTCCATGAGTTTTCGGCCCCCAAAACACCCAACAAAAGGAGTGCCGAAAGAAAGAATCGAACTTTGCAAGAAATGGCCCGAGCGATGTTATTTTCAAAAAATATTTTTAAAAGGTTTTAGGCGGAAGCTTTGAACATAGCATGTCACATTTCTAATCGTGTATACTTGAGACCCGGTTCAACAATGACTTCTTATGGAATTTTGAAAGGAAAGAAACCAAATCTCAAGTATTTTCGGTTTTTGGTTGTGTGTGTTACATCTTGAATGACAGAGAATATTTGGGAAAGTTTGATTGCAAAAGCGACAAAGCCACGTTTCTTGGATATTCTAGAAATAGTCATGCATATAGGATTTATAATCTTCGGACTAGAAAAATCCAAGAAGAAATCAATGTAGTTTTTGATGATTTTGTCAAGTTTGGGAAATAAATCGGAAGAAGAGTTTGTAGATTTGTTTTATTCAGTAATTGTGGAGAACCATGTTTCGCTTTCGACTGATTTATAGGATGTTACAGAGGTGAGATGTCACCTCGGTCCCACATCTTCACTGAATTCAATGAATGTCAAATTGATCCAAAAGGTGATACAAGAGGTGAGACATCACCTCAGGCCACACCTTCAAATAATGGAGTGAACATCAAGTTGATTCAAAAGATGATGCGAGGTGTGACGTCACCTCGGTCTCACCTTCACTGATCGCTACAAAATTGAAAATTGGTCCGTAAACTCGACATAGAGGTGGATGGTAATCTTGTTCCTATTCAACAAGATCTACCGGGAAGAATTCATAAAGACAATCCTTCATCACGGGTGTTTAGTGAGGTAATTGATAGCATTACAACTAGAAGAAAAGAGAGAATCAAATCCCGTGATAAGGTTAGACCTTGTTACTTCTCTTGTATGTGCTTCATGGAGATATCTATTTGTTTTGTCTCATCTATTAAACCACGAAAATGTGAATGAAGTTATTGAGGGTGAATGTTGGATCAATAACTTGAATGAATTGTGCAAGTCTAGTGATGTCGAATGTATTGGTCACGAAACTTGATCAAAGCTTACTTTATCTTATTATTAGTCTCTCCGATGTTATGTTTTGTAGTTACGATTGTGCGGGGGACTTCGATGATAAGAAAAGTATTATTGGTGGTTCTTATATGGTGTCTTGTTATAGTGTCAAAAATGTGTTTATGTCTGTTGATTCTTTTTATGAGCAACTATTATGGATGCGAAAAATGCTTGATGATTATGGAATTTCTAGTGATATATTGATCATGTATTGTGACAACTTAAGTGCTATAGATATCTCTAGAAATCGGGTGCAACACTCCCATACTAAAACCATTGATATTCAACACCAATTTATACGGATTTGGTTGAAAAAGATTTGATTCGCATTGATCATGTTGCCACCGAAAATCAATTAGCCGATATTTTCACTAAATCGTTGGATTTTGAGAGATTTTCCAGTCTTTGGAAATCTCTTGGGTGTGTGCTTTGATCGCTTGTGTTGCCTCGGATGATACGACACTTGTTGTAACACCTGTTCAATTTTTTGCTTTTTTAGGTTTTTTAGGCATTTTGCATAATATCTTCAAGGATTTCATATTATGTGTGTCATCTGTGAAACTTTTTCGATTGGATTGATTTATTTTTATGGCCAATAATCGGATTTAATATACTTCAAATACTTGCACATAATTCTTGCTTTCTTTATAAAAAAGACAAATCGAGACTATAGTCCGCTTTTTGATGTTGCTTAGTAACTAGAAGTATTCATGTGCCCCATGTTTGTCTTTTACGTAAAACGACGACTCAAATATGAGTATGCAACAACACTTGTGCAAGAAAAATTCCTCATAAATCTAAGTATGGCCATGAATTTTCGAATTTAATGAAATCTGAAAAGTGTTTAGCCAGTGTGACCAACACCTTCTATGAACACCTTATGATATTTTTTCATTTTTTTTGTGTGTGCTTGCTTGCATATTTTTTCTTCGTTTTTTTTCAATTTTGAATATTTTCGAGGCATAATTAGGACATGCATAAATAGTGAGTATATTTCTAATTTGATTTTCGGAGGAAATATGTGGCGATTACACTTTCTTACTCGTTTTCCTATATATCTTTGGTGTTTGTTGTCGTGGCTTGAAAAATGGGGGAGTTAAACTGAAAATCCGGGATATTTACGACACTTAGTGGATGTTTTATATAGTTAATATATTGCCTTGTAATTCATAAGTCCATCAAGTATTTTTCTCATCAAAAGATATTTTAAGATTGTTTGAGTATCGTTCATTTTTTTCTTATAAAAAAATTTTCATCTTCTCCAAGTTTGTTCTTGAAGTTTTCTTATGGTTTCTAAGCTCTTTGTTTCATTTGTTTCTTCTTCTTATTATGTTATTTTTCTTCACGACCTTGAATCAATTGCATAATCATTTGAGGGGATATATGTCTTCCTTTCGAACAAAAGGGGGAGAAGATTATGCACAAAAATAGGTTTGTGAAAAATCAAGCATGAAACAAGTTCGTGAAGAAGGTGGTACGAGAAGGTGTTGCGACATGTGTTGACAACACTTTTGGCAATTGTAGGTCCCAAGGGGTGTAAGTGTAAGGTTTAGAAGGGGGGTTGAATAAACCTTACCAAATTTTCGATTTAGTCCTTTTAAATCTACTGAGTTGATTCTACACATTTGTGACCTTGATGGACAATCGAATTAGTCACTCAAGAGAGTTAATCTCTCAACAGACTCGAGTCATTGATGGAGTAACTCGGTTGTTGGCTATAATTTAACTCAATTGTGGTTTTATTTTATTGGAAGACTTAACACCCTTAAGTTTGATTAAGCAAGATTTTAGAGCTTGATTTAGTACTTATAATTTTATCAAATAGATAGCAAATTTATCAACAGATATAAGCGAGTTAAAAGTGCAGGAATTTAAATCTTTGAAATGTAAATGACACAAATAAAGTTTTTATAGAGGTTCGAAGATGGGGTAATTCTTCTACTCTCTCTTCTCCAACTCCCGGAGGAATCCACTAAGTAATGATCAGTTTACAAAGTGGTAGTAGTCCGGATACAAGTCTTGATCACAATGCCGACTTGATCCTTAGGGACTCGATCCTGAGACGCCTTGATCACTCGGTGGCTTCTCGTGACGACTCGCCTTCTTCACAGGGCGGTTTTGCCTTGTTACTACTGACTCACTTGCTCAAGCTCTTTGGATTTGATCACGAAGCCCTCCAAAAGCTTAAGACTTGGTTCAGCCTTGAACCTTTCTACAATCCTTCCGGAATGTAGACCCCTTGTTTTCAGATTGTCCTCTTCAACCGATTGAAGTTTTCTTTCCTTCACGGGTGAGTGTTGGATTGATGTACTTCGTAATGTAGGCTTGAGGATTGAGAATGTTTGATTTTTTTTTTAATAAGCTTGTATATCTCACGTGTGTGTCATTCATGTATCTCAAACAAACTCCTCGGCCTTTTATAGTGAACATTCAAAAATTTGCCCGTTGAAGAGATAGGCTTATTTTTGAAAGTCACTTTGCGATCGTTGGCTTGCGATCCTTGGAATTGCCATTTCCTCGTATGAATTGTTCTTTCACCTTTTTCGAGTTCGACACGGTGTAATGCTTCCCATTGGTTCATTCCTTTTGCACGCCAGGGACCGAGCACTCCAAGAAAGGTGGTATGGAGATATTACTTGTTTAAGTAAATCTCTTGATTTCTCGTGCAACGGTTCTTTTACGATTATCTCGACTTGATTTTGCATTTCCTTGCTTTCCCAGGTGACTTAGAGTCGCCTTCCAATCATTGGATGACTCTTCCGTCACTTCAACTTGAGACTTGGCTTTTCTTGAGTTGACTTGACCGATGCTCCACTCACCGCATCTGTTTGCTTTTCCGATAGAGTTCTGTCTACTCTTCTTTGCCATACTCATTGTCTCGATCGAAGTCTTCCTTCAGAGGTCTTGATTGTCTTCTTGCATGTTAAGGCGTAGCCGACTTAACTCGACTTGGCCACTCTAATTGTTACAATACATTTTACAAGAATTGGGGTGCCAACTTTCTATTCTAAGTTTTACATGGCATTCATCAAAATCTAAACAATAAAATTCCTAACTATTTCCCCCTTTTTGATGATGCCAAAACTTAAATCATTCAAAGATGCAAACAAAGTGATGATACATACAGATCGTGTATTGACATAGAATGTATCGTGAGAATCAATTCTTTTTTTGATCATATCATTCTTGTTCCTTAACACAATGTTTACACGTGTATCGAGCATATAATTGTCTTCACAAAAATCAAAGAATTTATACCTTTATTACGAAGACTTACATTGTATATATTTACATAATAAAATACACGGAAGGGTTGGACAACAACACTTCATCTCCTTCGATGTCTCCTTCTTTCATCTTGTTCAAGATCTTCTTCTCTTCTTCTCTTTTTCTCGTCGTCAATCGCTTTCTTTTTTTTTTCTTCTCATATGCTTTCTGGGCAGCTTCATCTTTTCTTATTCTTTCCTGTCTCTCCCGCCATAGCCGAGTTTGTCTCTTGTTTTCTTCTTCTATTCTTTTTGCATACTCGGCGTTAGTTTTAGCCACTTTCAAATTTGCCACTTGGTCAAGTTTTCCACCTTAAAGAGATCCCTCCTTTCTTCCCTCGGATCTACGTATTCAATATTCTTGGGCGAGGCCAGGTCCAAGCTTCTTCCTCCACTATCGCTTCTTCCTCTACCTGCGGGCGTATACCACTGGGGTCTTCTTCTTTCCCCGGTGAGTGACCAAAGCAGAGTGATCGCTAGGTTGTCTGTTTGTCTACCTTTCTTCACATAATGTGAGACCCTTTTCCCAAGACAGTCCCAAGCTTGAGCCATAGACATATTTGCAAAGTATCCCTCGGACTCGAGCGTTTTAAATTCATCGACCGATCGTGGCTCTGTCTCCGACATCCGAGATGGCATAGGTGTCTCGTCTCTTGGAATGCCTTCGTGTTCTTTCAAGATGTTCATCACCCTGGCATCCATTCTTCCTTCCATTTCCTTCATCCCCGCTTCAATTGATTTTCTCTTTTCGGCCATAGATACGCAGTGTTGGAGTGGCGAGTCACGGGGAGTTTGTCGCTTATAATGTCACCGTGAGGACCTTGTTGGGGGTTTGTGCAATCATCAATGTCACATCCGTTGATCCTTCCCCTCAACAAGCTTTCCTTTCTTCTGTTTCAAGACTTCCTCGGTGATTTTCCCTCCTCATTTTGCTCCTTTCTTTTCGGCCAGATTTTTTTGCTTTAAGGTATTCCTCTTCCCTTTTTGGCATCATCAAAGGATAGAGGAACCCAGGAAACATCTTTGGCAAGCATGAAGTCGAAGTCTTCGATGGTTGAGTTTCGCTTCAAGTCTGCTGCGTTGTATGCAACACGGAATTTGAGGCCGAGTAGCGTTGGATTCTCTGAAATCAGCTTCATCTCAGCCATGAGAAGGCTGAATTTTCTTGTCATGTGTTCTTCCAAACGTTGTAGATCATTTGTATGTTGCTCACGCAGCAGCCTTGATCTCGGCAAAGTGTGAGCTTCATGCATATGCTCAATGTGTTCTCTCAGCCTTCGTCTTTGCATCGGTATTTTCGACTCTCCACACTGACTTGTTGAACAATTGTCCAAGTATCTCACCTGTTCCACACGCATTGTTTTTCTTTGTTGCCACCATTCCCTTATCCGAATTGTTATGCCTCTTAAATCGGTGTAAGGGTGGCATCTGTTGTCGATCGCATGTCCAAAGAGGCCGATGCCTCTCCATCCTTTCAACCTCAAGCAAAGAGTGCCTTGAACACTTCTCGAACTTTGGTGATTCTTCATTGCGGTTGATGGCCATACAAGATCGAAGTCATAATCACCGAACGAGCGATGGTGTCGATGGAAGAACAAGAGCGGGTTTGTAATAACGTGCTTGTTCGTTTTCGACTCTTCGTGGAGTTTCGTATCTCCAGTGAGAAAGGGAAAGATTCTACAAAAGATTCATCACCGCCAACCGGGATGCACGATGATGAGCGGTGCGCGTGAAGTTCTTTTGGGAATCGATCCTGCTGCGACTTGAGGAGCCTCGAGCGGTGGTCTCTTGTTCACCGGGTTTGTTGTGAAGTAGACAGAAGCTTCGAGCCTCACTGCCTTAACAGCCTTCGTTGGTCTCGATTGATTTCTCCATTTCGATGGCGGTCCTCGGCCTTATCGGAGCGTCATCGGAAGATGATGAGATTTCCATTGGTGGCTCATCATCAAAATTAAAGGTTTGACGAGTAGTCTTGGGATCGACTTGCTCGTGCTTGGAACATCCGTTTGAGTCTTTTGGATTTGTCATGGGGGATGACTTAGCTTCTTCTTCGCCTTCCGATCCGGAGGAAAAGTGACATCGGGTTGTCCTGGGAATCATGAAGTGCGCTGATCTCCTTCTCGGATGGGTCGATGATACCAGGAGGGATGTTCTCTACTTATTTGCTTTACTTTGGGAAGTCTCAACCTCCCGTGGCCTTCATTCCTCCAAAGCAGTCTCTACCGCTGCGAGGTCTTGGTCCTCCCTTTCGACGGTGTCAGTATGCCTTAGGGTCTTTACTGATGGCATCCATTGGAGTCTCAACCCCATGGATTGCACTTTCATCGCCAGTGTTAACTCCCGTGGTTGTTCCTTTGCCTCGATCAATCGTGAATCGCGGCGTCATTAGCCTTCAGAGAGCGGTTGGCACCCGGTGAGACAGTCTCAATCGCCCGAGCTTCGATTGATGGCAACTTCGTTTCTTCTTGTGTTTGAATTTTCTCTACTTCGCCTCCTACATTCTTTGTGGAGTCATCTGCAAAGATTCTCCGACCTTGCCGCGGTGGGGAGGAGTTTCCCCCCGTGGCGCACCAGGTGAGTGACTTGGAATGGGGTCACTCGTCTCCAAGCTCCCTTGTTTCGATTGATTGCTCGGCCGTTGGGGCGGTGGTAGCACACCTTCAATAGGGGTTGGCTCGATTGGGGTCCCCACTATCCCGGTTTCATCGCCATCTCCTTATTGCTTTCTTTTGAGTGAGTGGGAAGTGGTAGCAGCAACAACAATGGCTATTTCTTTGAACCACTCCCATTGGATCGATTTCACCGTGTTCGGAGGACTCTCCTGGTCCCTCCATTAATCTTTGCTCGTGAAGGATTCTTGATTCGTGCAATGCTTGCTGCATTTGCAACTCTTCTTACGTAGCGTGACATTTCTGGTTCCTCGTCAGCTGTCAGAGAAGACATCAAGGAGAGGATGTGTGTGTTCGTGGTGCGGAGATAGGGGCGGTCTTGCCTTCTCACGTGCTTCGGCTTCTTCGGCTTGTTTTTCTCTCTCCTTGTCCTTGTAGATCTGCAGGATTTCGTGCAGCTTGTCTTCATCCGTAGCCGGGAGCACATGAGTTAATCCGAGGAAATTTAGCAGATTCTTCTTCTTCTATGAACTCAGGCCGTTGGAACTGTTCCCTTGACTTACTCAACTTCCATTTCCTCCACTCACGCAGACGATTTTGGATGTCCTGGGTAAGGTGGAGATAGGATCATTACATCACTATCCGCTCTGGCGGTTCTTTTTGTGCTTTTTGTGTGAGCTACAGTGTGTCTTGGGTTGCCTCTGCGACGCTTCGGCGAGACTTGGGCTGTTTCATCAACTACATCCGGAGACTCTACTTCTCGGTAGTCTCAGTATTTGTGCTAGCCGAGTAACCGACTCATTTGGTTTCTCTGTTCGACCGCTTGACAAGTCTTCTTCGTCTCCTAGTTTGTACAAGAGGGATTTTTGGTTCGAGACGGTGTCCTCTCGAGTCTTGGGCGGGGGGCCGGTCTTTGGTGTTTGTTTTCGAGGAGCTGGTCGTCTTGGCTTGTCGGTTCTCCTCCTTTTGACGATCGGAGAAGGTATTTGTGAGTCCTTTCCGCCGCTGCGCAGGGCGGGAGACACGCCGCTCTTTGCCGGGCAGTGACTCTGGCTGCGAGGGCGGAGCATGTTTGGTTTTTTTCTTTGCAGGGGCGTGATCTTTTCTTAGTTGCAGGGGCGACTTTCTTCTTGGAGAGGAAGGAAGTTGTGTATCTTGGTGGTGATTCCCCTCACTTCGGTGTCGCTCTCTTGGCGTAAGCTCGCTCGAGCACCGAGAGGTTAGCTCAACATTCTCTTGTTAACATGGAAAGCCTTCCCATGCCTAAGAGAGACTCCTTTCACCTCCAATAGCCGGCCAATCACAGGCCATATCCCAGGGCTCCTCCAAATGTGCCATCTTCTTTGAAGGACTTGTTCCCACGCGTCGGGCAGAGTGCTTTGTAGACAAACTCGGCCAGAGTTTATCTTCTTTTCTTCGATGATTGCGGCCATTACAATCGGCTTTGCCTTTTGTGATTGGTCAAAGTCGCCAAATTTGATGTCGATACATTTGGCAACTATGTCCAACAATTTGTGATAATCCTCCTTCAATGATCTCTTGTTTGTTTGTGTATATTATTTTATCAAAGCCAAAGTCGGACTTGGCTATTTCTTTCCATGCGTCGGCCCAGGTTCACATCAGCCTCTTTAATCTCGGATGCTCCTTCTTTCATTGGTAGTGAGCAATATTCACCAAATCCTTGGAAGTGATAGTCACCGCTTCCCGTGAACAGGATGACTTGATTCCTTCATCGTGAATCTCGGCATTCACGTAGAATTGTGCGACCTCCTCCACATAGGTCATCGGATATTCCGTTAGAAACGGTTTTAGTCGGGGCGTTTCCAACTTCTCCGATTTTCTTCACTAGGGTGTCATCGGACCGCTTCACCATTCGTCGAAATCCACCGTCGAACCGGTGTGGATTTGCTTTCCTAACTTGGTAAAGTCATAAGTTGGTGCCATTTCTCGGGATTATTTCAAGGGAAAAACTCGTAAATAGATTTGAAGGTTGATAGGGTTTCGAGAGTATTTTGCCTTTGCCTTTTGAGAGAAAGAGATGAACAGTTTTAGGAGTGTGAGAGAGAAACGGACGAAAATGGTTTAAATATGGTTTATGAAAGGATGTGCGGCGGTTTTGAATTGTGATCGAAATCAACGGCTTGGATTTCGCGACGCCTATTGAGCATTTCATGTCTCGTATTTAATGCGGCAACATTTATATCCAATCATAAGCTTGGTGTGCGGCTTTATGTCCGTACACATCATCATTATCTTTGACGTGTTCCTTAAAACATTCCCGCTTAGTCAAACGATTTGCGTTTGTCACTTTGCTCATAAGTTATTCAAACTTATCTCTTAGCCGATTTAACTCTACTTCTCACGATTCTCTTAGCGACTCACTATCATCACCGACTCGGTGTATTTGTCTTTCCGTCTGGTGATTTACTAAGTCGATTTTTTTTCGGCTCTTTTTCTCCCCTTTTCTTTCCATTTCTCTTCTTTGATTTCTCCGAGTGTCATTTCAATTAGCCCCAACTCATGCTTGAGTTCTTCAAATCTTGACTCACATAATGGTTTTGTGAAGATGTCGGCTAGTTGTTTATCGGTTGAGATATATTCCAGGATGATGTCCTTCTTTTCAACATGATCTCTTATGAAGTGATATCCGACATCAATATGTTTTGTTCTTGAGTGCAACGAGATTTTGAGTGATTGCAATTGCACTTGTGTTGTCACACATGATTGGAATTTCTTTTTTTTTTCAACGTCATAATCTCTTCGCAAATTTCTTTGTCTCATCCATAGGACTTGGGCACAACATTTGCCCCAGACTATGTATTCTCGCTCATTTTTGTAGAGGTGGCTATTGAGTTTTGCTTCTTGCTAAACCAGGAAATTAGTCTGTTTCCTAGCATTTGACATGTGCACGAAGTGCTCTTCTGTCCACTGCATCCAAAGATAGTCGAGAATCGAATAGCCAATTAGCTTGAATCCACCTTCTTTTGGATACCATAGGCCTACTTCTTGGCTTCCTTTCAAGTATCTCAAGTATTCTCTTAGCATTCTTTGTCATATGGCTCTCTTTTGGAGCAGATTGAAATCTTGCACATACACCTACGACAAAAGTGATGTCCGGCTCCGCTAGCCGTGAGATAGAGCAATGATCCAATAAGTGCTCGTATCTTGTTTGATCTAGGCTTGCCATCCGCATCCATGTCCATTTTGGTGATGTGTTCATTGGTATTTTTCTGAGAAGACTTCTCCTCCATACCAAACTTCTTCATTAAATCTCTCGGTGTATTTTGTTTGACTTATGAAGGTTCCATCCTTCATTTGTTTCACTTGAAGTCCAAGGAAGAATGTCACTCTCCCATCATGCTCATTTCAAATTTACTTTGCATGAGGTTTGAAAATTTTTCACACAGACTCTTTGTTAGTGGATCCAAAAATGATGTCATCCACATATATTTGAACAAGCAAGTATACTCTTCTTGTCTTGAATTTGAAAAGTGTTCTATCTACTTTTCCTTTAGTGAATCCATTTTCGTTAGGAATTGTGACAGGGTATCATACCATGCTCGGGTGCCTGTTTCAATCCATACGGGGCTTTCTTGAGTTTGTATACCTTGTCTCCAAGAGTCTTCTCGCTCAAATCCTCGGAGGTTGTTCAACATACACTTCTTCTTCCAATAAACCATTTAGGAATGCACTTTTTACATCCATTTGATATACAACGAAATTCTTGTGAGTGCATAGGCAAGAAACATCCTTATAGCTTCCAATCTTGCTACGAGGGCAAATGTTTCATCAAAATCTATCCCTTCTTCTTGGCAATATCCTTTGGCTACCAATCTTGCTTTGTTTCTTACCACAGAGCCTTCCTCGTTCATTTTATTTCTCGAATACCCATTTGGTGCCAATAACATTTTGATGTATGGGTCTTTGCACTAATTCCCACACTTTGTTCCTTTCAAACCGATTGACTCTTCTTGCATAGCTTGAATCCAATGTGTGTCATCCAATGCTTGTGACACATCGTTTGGCTCTATTTGCGAGATGAAGCATGTGAACATTGCTTCTTGTTGAGTTCTCGGATCTTGTCTTGACACCTTCTCTTATATCTCCATTGACAAGTTCGTGGATGGTCTCTCGGCCCATCTTACATCGGGTTGGAGTGAGTTAGTTTGGATTGATCGACTTGCGGTATTTGTGTTCTTTGTGTAGTCGGGTCACTCTCTCGTAATTACTTAGCCGCAAATTTTCTATTTGTTTTGAGATTCATTTGTCTCATCTTCTTCTCGAATTGATAATTCCGGCTTGAACTTGAAGATAGGGGCTCTTCAGTATGGTTGGATGATTGACTTATCATTTGATTCTTCAATGTCTTCTCCATTTACATATGGCTCATCGAATACTACATGAATGGATTCTTCGTAACCATAGTTCTTTTGTTGAGTATTCAGTAGGCTTTGCTTTCGGTGAGTATCTAAGAAGATACCTTCATCGGCTTTAGCATCAAAAGCCTTTAGGTTGTCTTTGCCATTGTTGTGAATGAAGCATTTACATCCAAATATTCGAAATATGAAACATTTGGTTTTCTTCGATCCAGATTTCATAGGGAGTCTTTTGTCATTTGTTTTATCATACATACATTCAGGTGTAGCAAGTTTGTGTTGATTGCTTGACCCCAAAATCTTTTTGGTAACCTGCTTGACTAACATGGTCCTTGCGCTTCTTTGAGAGTTTTGTTCCTTCTTTCTCGCAACTCCATTCTCATTTGTGGAGTCCTTTGCTGATAATTCATGACCAATACCATTCTCAATACAATCGAGTTATTATTCCATTGACAAACTCGGTTCTCTATCCGATCTTATTTTGATAATGGTTTGACTCTTCTCATTTTGAATCCTTTTCATCGGTTGTGGTAGTTTTTGTAGAGTTTCTTTCTTCTTACACGTGAATATTGTCCATGTATGTCTTGAGTAGTCATCTACTACCACCAAGGTGTATTTCTTTCCACTTATCTTTGTTTGGTTCCTTTGGGCCAAATAGATCCATATAGGCGGATGCAATATTCTTGTTGAGGATGGGCATGTCTTTTCTTTGAATGACGACTTGATTTGTTTTCCCTTCCGACATGCATCACATATACTCTCCTTTTTGTATCTTGAGTGCGGAAGTCCTTCTACAAGATGACTTCTTGCCGCCTTTGTTAATTGTTTTGAAATTCGGGTGACTCGGCTTTTTTTGTGCCATAGCCAACTTGATTCAATTTGTATTCTTTTTGCTAGTAGACATGTCTTTGGGTGTTGCGGTTGACCAATCCACTACATACATATTTTTTTCTGTCTACATCCTTGCGAGTACCACTTCATTTGATTCAATATCTTTGATTTGGCACATACCCATGTTGAATCCAACATTGTAGCCCTTGTCACGTAGCCGATCGATACTCGATAAGTTGAAGTTGAGTCCTTCAACATATGCAACATCTGTGATTTCTAATCCATTCCTCTTGATGGATCCAATGCCTCTTATTTCACCAGGAGCTTCATTTCCTCCAAATATGACTTTTGCTCCTTTGACTTCCTTGAATTTTGACATATTTCTCTTATTTCTGTCATATGTCTAGAAATGACCACTATCCATGTACCAGGTTCCTTGGCACTCAATTTGTTCCTTGAACCGCAATCAAGGAAATCAAGTTTTAGGTACCCATATTTATGCGGGTCCGAGGGGTTAGAATTGTAAGATGATCCAACCAACCTATAGCCAAATGATTTGACTCTAAGGGGTTGCCATCTATCGTGCCATAATCATAATTAATCCTGGCAAATTGCTTGGGAATTCTAGGTTCATACAAATTTGTCTCTTTTGTCTCGTATGTCTGTATATGTGTTTTAGCAATTGCCTTCCTTGGGTAATTGTGGTGTTTTTGCGTGTAGTGCCTAGGTGCATATGTGTCTTTGATGAAAGCTCTTATACTTTTGGAATGGCCTTTCTTGAGTTCTAGGCCTTTGCCATCCGGGCTTATATTCCATAAGTCTGTCTTTGGCGATTTACACTATTCCAATCACTTGGCTTGGATATTTTCTACCATTCCCATCATATGTATTTCTTTTATGGGTTTTCCGGAATGTTTGGTAGCTCTCGCTTCTTCTTTCTGAGTATTTTCTGTTTGGAGTTCTTTGAGGACTCGGTGAATCTCTTCTCGTTTGTCCTTTCAAAGACTCTCAATCGGTCATTTTCCTTTTCCTTTGTAACCAAGGCCAGTTTGCTTAGTATTGTGCTTTGGAGTGAATGTGTGTGCAACATTTAGAGTTTTGGATTTTTCGGACTCTTCATGACTTGAAGATCCTTTTTCCAAAATTACTCTTGAGGTTTGACATGGCACGGAGGAATTAAATCCTAAGCCTGTCTTGTCTCCACATTCTCTTTGACTCATAATAAGATCATCCAATGATTTAGATGCCTTAGTGAATGAGGCAATAACATTCTTGAGGTCATTCTCCCTCTTTTCTATAGCGGCAATTTCGCTACTAATTTAGCATTTTCAAACTTTTAAACTTTCATTTTCAATGACTATTTGACTTAGAGTACTCGGTTCCTTAGTTAGCTTTGAGTTTTGACTTTTGAGTAGGTTGTTTTCCTCATTCAATAGTGTGTGTGAGGATTTAATGTGTTCAAAATCTTTCATCATTTTGCCTAATGAATCATAAAGATCAGTAGGTGATGAAGTGTGTGTGTCACGTCACTATCACTAGTGTCCGAGCTTGTTGAGTTAGATTGTACCTCATCTTCTTGATCTTGTTCTTTGGCCATCAAGCGGATCGGGCTTCTTCTTGAGTCACTTGAGTAGTCGGCTTCTTTGCTCTCAATCATTGTCTCTCTTGACTTGGTTTGTCTCGGCAGATCTCTGCGAGCCATCATTGCCCTTTTCTTTTCTGTCTTCTTTCTCTCAAGACCTTTCTTTCTTCTTCATCCCGTCTTGTTGACTACGAGGATATGAGCGATCAATGGCATAGTGACCTGGTTGTCTACAGTTCAACATAGATATTCAGCCTTTTGATCGACTCTTTCCATTCTTGAGTTGTCACCCTTTGATACTCAACTTTTTGATGATCTGTTCTCTTGGTTGGCCTATCTTCCTTGATTTGGAGGGAGAGTGAGTGTCTTCGGAAGATTCACCCTTTCCTTTCTTGTAGTTCTTATTAAAGAACTTGTTGAATCTTTTAACCATCGGGCTATTTCTTCCGGGTCGATGACTTCTTTGACCTCGGCTCTCTTCCCATCTTTAACAATTAGAGAAATTGTTTTGGGTACATTGTCTCTTCCTGGTCTTTTCTTCTCGGCTCAAACTCGTAGGCTTTGAGGTCCGAGAATAGTTCATGGTTGGATGTCTTAGATAGGTCCATGGAATGTCTCGATTGCCATGACCTTCATTTCCCATTCAGTTTGGAAGACTTTTAGGATCTTCATACACATTTCTTCGTGTATATTCATTTCCAAGTGTAGATGACTCATTTGTGATTTACGTAGAACCGAGCATCCAATTGATCCAGGTTTTCTCCCGAGATCATTTTGAAGTTTTCAAATCTTTGTACTGCCACCGATAATTTGTTTTCTTTGATTTGCTCACGAGCCTTCACAAATCAATGTCAACTTGTCCCTGATTTCTTAGCATTTGTTTTGCAAGATTTGACTTTATTGAACATGACTTGTCAAGGTTTTGTAAAGGATGTCCTTGGCTACATTGTCATTATATCTTTTTTTTGTCATCATTTGTCCACTCGGTTCTTGGTTTTTCAACCATGGACCGGTCCGGGAGCAAGACATCTTCTTCCTCCTCCTTGTTGCAACTCTTCGTGCAGTTTGTGTTCACCTTTAATATTTGCAGAGGCCCATCTTCTATCACTATCCACATCTCATCATGTAATCTTTGATAGATGAGCTCGCATACGAATTTTCCAATCATCAAATTCTTCAATAGTGAACATAGGGATGCGTGTCAAATTTGCTTCCATGATAATGACTTTTAATGATAAAAGGAGTTTTGAAAATTTAAGTACTAAAGCAGATTTTGAAAAGTTTGGAGATCTAGTTCAAGAACCGGTGCGGAGGGTTCAATGAACCAACCGCTCGATACCACTTGTAGGTCCCAAGGGGTGTAAGTGTAAGGTTTAGAAGGGGGTTGAATAAACCTTACCAAATTTTCGATTAGTCCTTTTAAATCTACGAGTTGATTTACAATTTTGTGTCCTTGATGGACGATCGAATTAGTCACTTAGTAGAGTTAATCTCTCAAAGACTCAATCGAAATTTTGTTGATGGAGTAACTCATTGTTGGCTATAATTTAACTCAATGTTGTGGTTTTATTTTATTGGAAGACTTAACACCCTTAAGTTTGATTAAGCAAGATTTTAGAGCTTGATTTAGTACTTATAATTTTATCAAATGGATAGCAAATTTATCGTGAGATATAAGCGAGTTAAAAGTGCAGAATTTAAATTTGAAATGTAAATGACACAAGAAAGTTTTTATAGAGGTTCGAAGATGGGGTAATTCTTCTACTCCTCTCTTCTCCAACTCCGGAGGAATCCACTAAGTAATGATCGGTTTACAAAGTGGTAGCAGTCCGGATACAAGTCTTGATCACAACGGCCGACTTGATCCTTAGGGACTCGTCCTGAGACGCTTGATCACTCACGGTGGCTTCTCGACGACTCGGCTTCTTCACAGGCATTTTGCTTTTGTTACTACTGACTCACTTGCTCAAGCTCTTTGGATTTGATCACGAAGCCCTCCAAAAGCTTAAGACTTGGTTGACCTTGAACCTTTCTACAATCCTTCCTGGAATGTAGACCCCTTTTTTTGATATTGTCCTCTTCAACCGATTGAAGTTTTCTTTCCTTCACGGGTGAGTGTTGGATTGATGTACTTCGTAATGTAGGCTTGAGGATTGAGAATGTTTTTTTTTTTTTTTTTAATAAGCTTGTATATCTCACGTGTGTGTCATTCATGTATCTCAAACAAACTCCTCGGCCTTTTTATAGTGAACTTTCAAAAATTTGCCCGTTGAAGAGATAGGCTTATTTTTGAAAGTCGCTGCGATCGTTGGCTTGATCCTTGGAATTGCCATTTCCTCGTATGAATTGTTCTTTCACCTTTTCGAGTTCGACACGGTGTAATGCTTCCCATTGGTTCATTCCTTTTGCACGCTTGAGGGATCGAGCACTCCAAGAAAGGTGGTATGGAGATATTACTTGTTTAAGTAAATCTCTTGATTTACGGCAACGGTTCTTTTTGATTATCTCGACTTGACCGCATTTCCTTGCTTTCCCAGGTGACTTAGAGTCACTTCCAATCATTGGATGACTCTTGTCACTTCAACTTGAGACTTGGCTTTTCTTGAGTTGACTTGTGATGCTCCACTCATTTGCATCTCATTGCTTTTCGATAGAGTTCTGTCTACTCTTCTTTGCCATACTCAATTTGTCTCATGGTGAAGTCTTCCTTCAGGTCTTGATTGTCTTCTTGCATGTTAAGGCGTAGCCGACTTAACTCAGCTTGGCCACTCTAATTGTTACAATACATTTTACCAAGAATTGGGGTGCCAACTTTCTATTCTAAGTTTTACATGGCATTCATCAAAATCTAAACAATAAAATTCCTAACGGCAACTTTGAAGGAATTGGGGTTCTTGAGAAGGAGATGATGGATCGTAACTAGTTAAGTTATTAGATTTCTTGTTATTAGTTTTAGGGGAGTTTATTTTATTTATTGTGATATATGGTTTGTTGAGATAATATTGTTCTTGTGCGGGTTTTGTCCAAAAAGGCAAAAAAAAGGAGAGATTGTTGGTGTTGAAATTCTATATTTCAACCATATTTATTTTTGCCTTTATGACCATGCTTCCACTTAACAATTTATTTATTCAACTAACCCATATCCCATGTTCTAACCCCTAACTCTTGTTTATCTCTTTATCTTATACATTCCACTAACCCATATCCCATGTTCTAACCCATATCATGTTTATCTTTTTATCTTGTACATTCCACTAACCCATGTGTGCTAACATACTATCCATGTGCTAACCTACTAACCCATTAACATTTGTTGTGTTAGTCTTTATCTTTTTGGATGTGTTTTACTGGTGGAAGGATGCCTTCTACATGTATATATAAGTGACCAAAGGCTGGAAAAACGTAGAGCCATTGTTGAGAGCTTAAGAATATAAAAAGAGTCGATCCAATTTCGAGTTTCTTTGGAAGGTGTCCAGTGTGTTCGAAGTGTGACGTCACACTTGGCAACACCTTCCTTAGAACTTGTTTTTCTTGTGATTTTCGAGAGAGTCTTTCTTTTGTCTTCGAGAGCTATATAGATTGAATATGAGGAATCTCTCATTTAAAGTGAATGTAATTTTTGAGCAAGATCAAAAGGGAGTTTTGTCTTGTTTTATTTTGTATTTTGTACACATTTCGGTTAGTGAATTTTTGGCCTAAGGCTACCGCACAAGTATATTTTTATATACTTGTGCAAAAACCAAAATATTGTGTTCATTTCTATCTTGCTAAATTCAGTCTTTAATCATATTATTATGCTTTGTATTTTTGCCATAAAGTCTTTTCTTTGTGTTATCTTAGGTGTTAGCAACACTGCTGACAACACTCATCGCAACTTTAATTCACCCCCTTAAATTTTTCACTATTGATTATAGTATGCGACATGTTTGAAATATTTGAATTTCAAATTCTTGGTGATCATATCACCCAACTCTAACTACTAGTTATTAATATCACATGTTAAGCTCTTGAACTAAATTTGTGAAGGGGTGAATTGAAAAATCTAATCACTACAACAAAATTCCAATTTACCGACGTAAATAACTTTGTCATAAATTTTACAATTACCTGAGAATACCTATAAAATAAAAAATATCATATTCCCCAAATTATACCGATAAATTAATGAGTGATTAACGATAATTTTTCAATTACCGACATATTTTTTGTAGATATTTACCAATAGTTTTAGATTCTATAAGTAAATATTTTATCTAAAATAATTTTACCTACACTTTATAATTTTTCGTAGGTAAATTGGTTTTTTTTCTTTTAGTGAACCAATAAAAAGAAAACCAAAAAAAAAAATGGCAAATGTGCTTACCAAGTTACCATCCCAACATAAAATCAAGGGCTCTTTTGATGTTCAACATTGGTATCATCAAACGGCTCAAACCCGATGGCAAACAAGTGTTATTCCTATCTTGCCCTTTTGATGTTCCTGGAGTTTCAAAAAATTCATTTAAGCAAATACAAAAAAAAAAGGTGGCTAATTGGAAAATTTACCATTGAGGTTCATTCTAATTACTAAAACCCAATACTATCTTTCAAAATTACAAATACCCTTTTTACATATTTTACAAATCATAACATGAAGAGGGAGATACTTGTTAAATAAATACAAACCTCAAGAACGTATTTATAATTTTAAAAGATAATTAACTGGATTATTTCTTAATTAGACTAAAACCTCGCGTTTTTGGAAATTAGCCCAAACCTCGCGTTTTTTTAATGAAATAATCCTTTCAATTTATTAGTTACCATATTTCTTAACAAATATTTTCAAAATGATGAAAGCCTAACCTTAAATTTATTCGGTACGATTGAACTACAGCAGCATGAGCAAGTAGCAAATTTCTTGCCACAGTATAACCCTCTTTGGCCTGTTTTGACCTACACAACTTTTCCTCACTACTAACACTTTTTCTTTCCTTGGGTGCGCTCAGCATTTGGGTAAGTAGAACAGTTTCATTCTACTTCAGTCATGAACATCGCTATAAGTCGTGAAATCATCATCATAAGTCGTGATTTGGTCAAGATCACTCATGTTAAACCCTCTGTATGGAATGAAATTATGTCCGATTTTATCGACAACTTTATTAAAAGGGATTAGGTTATCCGCGACTTTGTTAACCGAAGCTAAACTCAAGTTGGAAATTAGGTTTGCGACTTTGTTAGTCGGAGATGGACTGAAGCTGAAGCTGAGGCTTTATTGCCCGGTGGGAAAATACGTGCGGCGTATCCTTAGACGGTGTACGTCCATGGTTCGTTCAATGTGAACCAGTGTTTCACTCTGTCGCCGAATTCCCAAAAGCATAGTTCCGCATAGTCACGAAAGTCATCCCGGTTTAAAATTAAAGGAAATTGCAATGAATCTTGAAACTCGCTAGTTCATGAACTTGAATAATTATGAGAACCAACTGCATGGGACGGAAAACAAAGGAATATGCACAAGAAACACAACATGACGTGAGATATACGTACAATTTTTGGCTAATGCATCAAAACAACAACCACGTTTTAATATATTTGTCCTTCACCATAAGCAAGAAAACCACACAAAGCAAACTGGGAGGTCAGCATTGTTACGTTTGGCCTCGATTTAACATCATATAAGCTCTAAAAACATCCTATAGAACTTATAAGATCTTTCAAATTAGTTCAATCACATGATAGATGTTATAAGATGTTACTCATGATAATTTTGTAATTAAAATGGTTGAAAGTAAAGGAGGTTGTCAAAAATAAAATCGTATTTCCCAACTGTTTTTAATTAAATTATTGCTTAATTATAGGCTCTAATATATCATATTTTGGAGCCGCTAATCATAAAATTCTTTTTAAAATTAAACAATTAATAAATACTTTTAAGGAGCTTAATTATATATAGACTCTCAAATATGTTATAATATATTTTGTAGATCTTATGAGCTCAACCAAATACCTCTAAGTAGTCCAATCTTAAAGATGTTCATTGGTATTGGTACAATATAATTGATAAAGATTCATGCACGATGTTAGAAAAGTATAAGAAATTTTGAAATCTAAAAATATTACATAATCAATGGGAGGTTGAGCAGATATATATTAGAGACAGCAAAATTGAGTTGCTTACACTATTTTTTCGTCTAAAAAACCACCATACTCTTGTTCCAATACGAAAGGAAGATCCCAATGAAAGAGAGTCACATAGGGCTGAATGCCTGCAATAAAGTCATATATGCCCCTTTACGAACTAATCATAAATTTATCAACTTAGTTATAATTCACAATATTACCATAACCTCGTTCGTGACAAAATAATATATATAGATTAAAGTCTATAAATAAAAGACGGATAATTACAAAAGTACCCTTGAGGTTTGATCACCTAATTACGTAAAAACTCACTAACTTTCAAAATTACAAAACATACTACTAAGGTTTGATTCAAATGTTAAAATTAAGGGGCTAACTGTAATATTTTTAGAAATGTGAGGGGAATCTTGAAATATTTTTTTGCTTATGAATGGAGTAAATGTTAGACAAAGTAAAATTCAAGGGTACTTTTTGTAATTTTAAAAATTATATGGGCCTTTTTTATAATGAGGTTAAACCTCGAAGGTACTTTTTGTAATTATAGATTAAAGTAGTTATAATTATATATAGGGATAATTACAAAAGACCCCGAGGTTTGGGCAAATTACAGAAAAATCCAAAAATATTTCAAAATTACAAAAAGCCCTTCAAGTTTGATTATGTCTTAATTTTAAGGGAATAATTGTAATATCTCTAGAAATATTAGGGACTTTTTGGAATGTTTTTTGTTTATGAAGGAGAAAATACAACATGGAATCAAATCTCAAAAGTATTTTTGTAATTTTTAAAAATTTCTAGATTTTTTGTAATTAGCTCGAACCCCATGGGGTTTATTTAATTATTCCTTGTACATATTCTAAATAAATAATGGATGGAGTTATAGAGTTGACTCTAACCATTTGCAAGGAGGGTGTTGATAAGATCATTATAGAAGTCAATTCCTTCTTGGTTGACTCCAAGGCAAAGTTTTCCACCTAATGTTGTTAGCCAAATTCTATTTACTGCTATTCTTACCAGGCAATATTCTTGGCCAAGAAATCGAAAATCTGTAAGCATCAAACCCCATGCTCTTCATCATCTTAATGTATTCCTGCAAAATTATTTTGACCATTTTTTATTCAATACTCCTCGCAATAATTAATTTTTATTACCTACTCATATTAATCACCATAACTTTAAAGTGATCAATATATATTTAGAGTTAACCTTATATTTGGAATATATATCCACAGCAACATTTCCATTAGATCCATCAGTAATTTTGCCTGCACCCAAATAATTTGTTCATATATAACCAATATCAAGTAGTATTTTTGTGTATATCGACATATACATATTCATATATCACTATAAGAAAAATCAATTTGCCTACAAATTAAGAATTAAAATAACTGTAAAGTGGAGGCAAAATCGTTATAGGTAAAATCATTGCGGGTAAATATTTATACCAAAAATTCTAAAAGCGTAGGTAAATACTTACTGGAATTTTTTCAGTAAATTTAACAATTGTTGGTGAATTGTCCGTAACTCGTTGGTATAGTTTGGGGAAAAATAATACTCCCTCCTATTCACAATAAGTGTCTTTTTGACATATAAAATGTTATTCAAAAAGAATGTCTTTTGATGTTTTCAATCTTGTTGAAAAAATATTTTTCCTAAATTGCCCTTATATTTATTAGCAACAATGTTTAATTTTGTTTTCTTTCAAAGCAACATTTATGATTAATTAAGGGTGTATTGGGTATTTTATGCATTTCTTAGTATGTGTGTTTTTTTCCTAAAAAAGACACTTATTGTGAATAGGAGGGAGTATGTTTTATTTATTACGTATTCAGAAAGTAACTATATATAAAATTTAGCGACAAAATCATTTATGTACGTAAATTCTATCATAAACTTTACTGACTATTGTGAGAGAGATCTAGAGTGAGAGAGAGACCTGGAGTTCTCAAGGTGAAAACGTCCCATGCATACACTAAGGCCTCTACCACCTTCAGGAAGACCTCCTTCATTCTCGAGCAGAGCCGTTTAATCATGAAAACATATTATAATGCTATTATTTTTTTAGTTTTCTCCAAATTTGGATCTATATATTATGGAGTACTTATTTTTGACTTCAAAAACCATACATAGATATATAATTATTGGGTTTTCAATATATTTGAACCGAAATTAAGATGAGTACAAACCTGGTAAGCAGAGGTACCACTAATGTAGCTGAATTCATTTTCAATAGTTGTAGATGGCACTATTGTTGAGCCACTGGGCATAGTGGGACTACTCTTTCTGAAAATAGAGATAATGAAAACGACTATACTTTTATTGTACTAGTAAGAAGCACGTGCACGTACGTCGCACGCGTGATCCACATGACTTTACTAAAATAATTATATTATTTAATAATTTTATTGATTAATATTAAAATATTTAAAAGAGATTAGAAAGAAATAAATAATAATTAAATTTAAATTTTATACAATATTTAATAACAAATAATTTTGTATAAAAGTTGAAGATAAACTGCTGGTAGGAAAGGCAAATTCCTAACATGTTTGGGCATTATAGATAATTGGTGAATTTCATGAAATCTGAAAATGTGAAATTATATAAAAGCTAACATGTTTTTCACCAACCTCAATAACCTTTCCTTGGAAATGTGACCCAATCTTTTATGCCACAAGAAAGCGGAACTCATAATTTTCACAATTGCAAAAGGTTCATAAACATGGTATAGATATTTACCTTGATCCATAGTATGATTTTTTACTATATAAAAATTCTCTTCCTCTTTGTCTTTTACTTGCACTCTTCTTGATGACTAGAAGAAGCCTTACACTCTCTTTTCTTTTTGCCGTACTTTTTTCTCTACAGAAAAGATGGAGTTATTTGTTCTATATTTAATGGTAGAGGAAGAGGGAGCTTATTTATTATCTCTCAAGATGTAACTTCTATTTACTCCTCTTGACCATCAAAAAGGAGTTATTTAATGTTACAACTTATAACAATTAATTCATATGGGCCATTAATGTAACTTAATGAAATTAATTTCCAATATTTCTCCCACTTGGCCCATATGATGACTTGAGGATTTAACAATAACTTTAAGTGCGCATAACATCTTAAATCCACTTTAATGTCAATTAGAATTATCTTTAATTGAAGTTAAAAATCGATTGGATCATGGCGGTCATATATCATTTATCCGACATGATTCCTTCCATGTATCACAAGATCAATCCAACTTATTGTTATTTTTAACGAGGTGAATCGTAAGCCTCAACCATACGATCTTCAAGAAAGACTAATTTATGTTATCATATTAAAACAATACATGTACACAAGCGAAACACAACTATAAATAAGCTCGAGTGTCATAACATAAGGAGCAAATAACTATTATGTATATATACACACATACACTACCATTACGCTAACAAGGACTTGTCTATAATACCCATCCTTTCGACATGGCCATAAAATATCTTAGGTGGCAATCCCTTAGTTAACGAGATCCATTTACCATTAGATCGGTGCTAATATGCTCAATAGACACTCTATGTTTCTAAACTTCTTCTTTAATGACCAAGAACTTTAATTCCATGTGTTTGACACCTTTAGAGTACTTGTCGTTCTTAGAGAAGAAGATAGCTGCAATTATCATAATAAATTCTCGTGCCGCCTGGCTATCTTGTCAACAATTCCAAATCCCGAGATAAAGTTCCGCAACCACAACCCATAAACAGTGGCCTCAAAACATGCCACAAATTCAGCTTTATAGTGGATGCGAATGTGATTGTTTTCCACTCCTCCATGGTATCGCTCCTCCGGCTAAAAGGAACAAATAACCGAATGTAGACTTCCTCGTGTCAACACACCCAACATAATCAATCGAATAACTATTACTTCAAGGTGACTAGACCCTCGCACGTGAGCATGTGTTCTTTGGTGCCTTGTAAGTACCTAAGAACTTTCTTTGCGGCCTTCCGGTGGTCCATCTCGGGATTAATTTGATATAGGCCTAGCATTCCCTCTAAACCGATATCCGGCCAGTACAAGTTTGAACATACATCAAACTCCCAACCAATGAAGCATAAGGAATTGAATTCATTTCTTTTCGTTCCAAATCATTCTTGGGACATTGCATTTGTGAACTTGTCCCCTTTTTGTCTTTGGAACTATCCCCGGAACATCTTTCCATTCTAAATCTATCTAAGATTTTATTGATATAGGATTTTGAGACAATCCCAACAATCCTTGTGATCTGTCACGGAATATTTCTATTCTATCACATAGGATGCCTCACCTAAATCTTTCATTTCAAAGTTTTTAGAGAGAAACTTCTTTACATCACGCAATAATCCAACATCATTAGAAGCAAGTAAAATATCATCAACATATAGGACTAATATTATAAACTTACTCACATGACCTTCATGTAGATACACCGATCAACGGTGTTCTCCATAAAACCATAAGATGTAATGGTATCATTGAACTTAAGATACCATTGTCGGGAAGCCTGTTTGATCCATATATTGACTTCTTTAATTTACACACCAAATTTTCTTTTTCGTGGCTATAAATCCTTACGGTTGATCCATATAAACTTCCTCTTCCAAATCACCATTCGTAAAAGCAGTTTTAACATCCATTTGGTGAAGCTCTAAATCATAATGAGCCACCAAAGCCATAACAACTCTTAAACAATCCTTCTTCAACACTGGTGAGAAGGTCTCTTTATAGTCAATGCCATTATTTCGAGTATAACTTTTAGCAACGAAGTCCGGCCTTATACCTTTCAATGTTTCCATTCGAGTCACGTTTGGTTTTAAAACCTATTTACAACCAACTCGTTTGGAACTTTCAAGCAACTCAACTAAGTCCTGACTCTATTGTCATACATAGATTTAAGCTCTTCTTTCATGGCATCGCACCACTTTTCGAATTGTTACTATTCATTACTTGTCCGAATGAGATCGGGTCCTCATCTATGCTTAAGTCACATTCATGCTCAAGAGTATACACCACATAATCATCGAAACAACAGTCTTTTTTCTGTCTTATAGACCGTCTTAAAGTTGTTTCATCTTATGGTTCATTAACCTCTTGCTCAAGCGTGATCGGTTCATCTATCATATTTTCATTCGAGTGGGTTTTGAACATTGATATGTTGTTCGGAGGTATATTGTGTAACGGTGATACAACAAGGTACAACAACTTTAGAAGAAATATCGGATGAAGAAGTTTCAGCCCGAATTTCTGAATGTTTACTTTTTGTGGTTCTCCACTCCCACCGATCAAGCCATTCTCACCTGAAACGAGCATTACCCGACTCGACTATTCTCGTACTATGGTTAGGATAATAAAACATATACCCCTTAGACTTTTCGATAGCCAATAAATTAACCATTGACTGTCCTAACGTCAAGCTTCTTTTCATGTGGATTATATACTTTTACTTCTGCTGGGCAGCCCCAAACATGAAGATGTCTCGGATGGGTTTCCTACCTATCCACAAATTTAAGAGGAGTTTTAGGAAGGCGCCATCTGGGAACCCGATTGAGAAGGTATGCGTAGCCGATCTTTAACGCATGCATCCACAATGACATGGGTAAAGACAATTACCTAACATACTCATAACCATATCCATCAATGTACGATTTCGTCTCTCGGTTGCACCATTTTGTTGAGATGTGTCGGGCATTGTATACTATGCGCAAATACCGCGACTTTCGAGGAACTTTGCAAATGGACTGGACGATGTCCACTTTTATTGAATTTTCCATAATACTCGCCACCTCGGTCCGATCTCACCACTTTTACTTTCTTATCTAGCGCTTTCCACCTCATTGATGAACACCTCGAGGATGTTCACCGATTGTGACTTTTCATGCAATAGATAAATATAACCGTAACTTGAGTAATCATCTATGAAAGTGATAAAGTATGTTTCACCGCCCCGAGTTAGGGGACGTCAAATGGACCACATATATCAATGTGTATCACCAAGAAGTTGAGTGCTTCTTGTGGAAGATTTCTTAAGTGTGTTTTTTTCCTTTCCTTTAATGCAATCTACACACACATCCCGATCACTAAAATCCAATTGAGGAAGGATTTCATTTTTCACCAACCTCAATAACCTTTCTTTGGAAATGTGACCCAATCTTTGATGCCACAAGAAAGCGAAACTTTCATTTGGTGTATTATGTTTAATGCCTACACTACTTTCTACAAGATACGAGGATTCAACGAAATTATTATCAAAATTAAAACGGTAAAGAGAATCAAACAAAGTACAAAACCATAAAAGTACTTGTTCTTAAATAGCGAAAATGTACCATTACCAATTTTAAAATGAAAACCTAAAATATCCATCTTCCTACGAAACAAGATTTCTAGCACAATCGGGAACATAAAGACATCTTTCAAGATCTATGTGACATCCGAGTGTCCATGATTAGCCTGTAAGTCCCAATTCCTTCTATACATGCCTTCATCCTATTCCCCATAAACAAATATTGTTCAGTTCCATTTATGGGGGATGGATCGCATCGGAATCCTGTATAATATGAGATACATGAGTAGTGGCACGAGAATCCAACCACCAGGTATTATTAGGCACTTCTATAAGGTTTGAATCAAAACATACGAAATATAATGTATACCTTTCTTCTCAAACCAGGCCTTCCGTTTAGGACAATCTTTCTTTAAGTGTCCTGGCTTATTACGAAGTAACACTTAATATTTTTCTCGGATTAGACCTCGCTAACCTTTATTAGGGCCGTATCCTTTTTCTTGTCCTTCTTACCCGGTTTAGCTTTGCGCTACTTACACCATCATAGTGAAGTGAACGGAGTGATTCTTTATCTTCCTTAATCTTCCTTCCTCCCGCACTAACATGGCTTTAATTTCTTTGAAGCTCCATTTATCCTTAATGGTGTTGTAGTTCACCCGGAACCGCCAAGTCGGCGGGGAGGAGTTCATGATAAAGCTGTACAAGGAATGATTCACTCACATCCATCCCCATGGTCTTAAGCTTTTTTTGCTAGGTTGGACATTTCATTTACATGATCGTGAATTGGTTTGGACCAATCAAATTTCTTCGTAGTCGGTGAGTCATAAAGTGTCCTACAATAGATTTGTCACCAAGTCCGATTTCGGGAATATTCTTTGATTTTCATCATGAATTCTCTTGCATTGTCGGTCTTCGGCATCAAAGGCTTAATGTTTTCAGTAGTGGTCATTCTCATAAGGTTCAAACTCACTGTTAGACCGCTCCCAAGCCTCGTATACTGAGACTTGTCGGCCTTCCGAGCTAGTCTTTCTAATGGTTGCGGGCCTTTCATCACCAATGTAGCCAAGTCCAAATCCATGACACCAAGAGTAAACTAGATGCTCGGACCACCAAACATAGTTGGCCGTAGAACTTCACAACCGTATTTCCGATGCGAAGAAATTCATAGAAGCTTCAAACATTTATACAATCTCACCTATTAGCGCTTTGAGTTAACTTTAATTGATTGAAACTTTTATATAAAGACTTTAACCATGCATTTAAGCTTACCTTTGGGCAAGACTTAAATACACAAACAATATAGTTGATCTAATGAAATATGCTTTAACAGATAATCGAGAACATACATTAGTCAAATAAGCATATTATCTTTGGACACACATACTATCTAACTAAAATATGAAGATTGATCCATTTAATTTTATAGGTATATATGCAATGGTCCACCTTTGGGTGACCTCCTAGCAAAATAATCTATAATCACAATTGTTCAATGTACCAATCATGTAATTCTTTAATGGCACCTCTATAACCTTGAACAATTGGACAACACTCAATTAATTAAGTGTCTTATTTTCTATTCGGCTCGGCCACTTTGGTGACTAACAAGCTCTATATTATATGAATGTGAAATTCACACTTTAATACTTGAAGGAACTGTTAATCAAGTTATTCTTTTAAATATATTTAACATCGATATACATAAAAATATAATATGTGTATTTGTACGATCATACATATATGTTCGCCTAAATTTGATTTTTGCAACACCGAGAATTCCCAGCTATGACCCACATTTTTTTTAACTATTTACTTTTATTCTTTCATATCTTTATAATATGTTTCATTTGGTTTAATCCTAAACTATCTGTATATGTGAGATTAACCCCCAAAATTATTTAGGTCAGTCTCAACTTATTAATCTCAAGTATAACCATTTATTTTTCAATATTGTTTATTCTTAGTTTCCACTCTAATTGTTGTAATTATTTAATTTACTTAGTCTTTTTATGAATATTATGTTAGTATATGAACTGATATAAAATTTGTAATATATTACTTTCTCAAGAAATGTCTAATTATTACATATTAAATGAGTTTATTTATTTTTCTTTTGCATAGCATATATGATCTTTTAGATTAATCCAATTTTAGCCCATGTTTCACTCTTTCACGCCATTTTATTAAAATTTAATTATTTTGGTATATGTTTTTACTATAAATATGTATAATATTGATATTTTAAACTTATAAGTTTAAGGGTGTAATTTTTCAAACGACATTTAAGTTTTATCACAAATGTCAATTTAATACATATGGATTTTATTTATTAAGTTTGTCTTCTAATTTTATTTTTATAAATTTATATATACAACTTTTAACACTTTTTGCACTTGTTCTTAAAATTTATAGGATATAAAGTAATTGAAAGATTGAAATCATAATATATTCAAAAAATAATAAGTTAGAAATTAAAACTTATAATGTTATATATTGAAAGTTAACTAAAAGTCATATTAACACATATAGTTAAAATTTAAAAGGTAACTTTTTGGCCGTGACAAACTTATTTTGGTTCTTATTCGCTTTTTTTCATATTAATGCTATTCCTTTTATTTTGTACTTTTTATTTTTGATATGGCTAATTAAAATAAAATATACATGAAATTACAATAAAAATAAAATATGAAACTCTTTTGTTTTTAATATTATTTTCTTGACCACCATCAATAAATTATTTTCAAATTACATATTACTAATTGATGGATAATTTTCGACCATAAAGGAATTGTGTATTTTCTCTACCTTTTATTTAGCATCAAAACCACATAAAATATTTTTTATTTTATTTTTTCTTATCATGTATATTATAATTTAATCTTTTTCCTATAAATTATAATAGACACATTTAATTACTTGAGAAAATTTAAAAGAATATAAGAAATACACAATTTTGCATAACACTAAAAGTTTAATAGTTAGATTTTCTTCTATAACAACTTGTGTATATATTTAGAACATATTGTTGAAGATTTTGAAACCTAGTTTAAATTTAAAATTGATTTTATAAGAAATTTAAAGTATTCTTAGTGTTATGATTAAAAAATATATTTTTGATTACGAGAAAAAACAAATTGGCTATAATGAACATCTCTCATATAATTAAACAAAAATTTTAAATAAATAATAAAACTATAGAAAAACATAAATTCTTAATTTCTACATTGTGTTAAACTTTATAATGTTAAAATCTTCTCATGTGAAGTTCTTATATATGCTTATGACATATGGTTAGAAAGCTCTTGGAATCTAGTTTAATATGAAGGTAATATTGTTTGAAAATTCAAAATATTTTAAGAGTTATAGATGAAAGAATAAATACTTTTAAAGTGTAGAGAATATAAAAAGGACACTTGTTTTATATTGAACAAATAGAAGCTTAATAAATATCAAATTACTTATTCTATAATATCACTATGTCAAAAGGTCATAATATATTCAAAAAATAATAAGTTAGAAATTAAAACATATAATGTTATATATTGAAAGTTAACTAAAAGTCATATTAACACATATAGTTAAAATTTAAAAGGTAATGTTTTGGCCGTGACAAACTTGTTTTGGTTCTTATTTGCTTTTTTCATATTAATGCTATTCCTTTTATTTTGTACTTTTTATTTTTTGATATGGCTAATTAAAATAAAATATACATGATATTAAAATAAAAATAAAATATGAAACTCTTTTGTTTTCAATATTATTTTCTTGACCACCATCAATAAATTATTTTCAAATTACATATTACTAATTGATGGATAATTTTCCGACCTTAAAGGAATTGTGTATTTTCTCTACCTTTTATTTAGCATCAAAACCACATAAAATATTTTTTATTTTATTTTTCTTATCAAGTATATTATAATTTAATCTTTTTCCTATAAATTATAATAGACACATTTAATTATTGAGAAAATTTAAAAGAATATAAGAAATACACAATTTTGCATAACACTAAAAGTTTAATAGTTAGATTTTCTTCTATAACGACTTGTGTATATATTTAGAACATATTGTTGAAGATTTTGAAACCTAGTTTAAATTTAAAATTGATTTTATAAGAAATTAAAGTATTCTTAGTGTTATGATTAAAAAATATATTTTGATTCTGAAAAATAAATTGGCTATAATGAACATCTCTCATATAATTAAACAAAAAGTTTAAATAAATAATAAAACTATAGAAACACATAAATTCTTAATTTCTACATTGTGTTGAACTTTATAATGTTAAAATCTTCTCATGTGAAGTTCTTATATATGCTTATGACATATGGTTAGAATGCTCTCGGAATCTAGTTTAATATGAAGGTAATATTGTTTGAAAATTCAAAATATTTTAAGAGTTATAGATGAAAGAATAAATACTTTTAAAGTGTAGAGAATATAAAAGGACACTTGTTTTATATTGAAAATAGAAGCTTAATAAATATCAAATTACTTATCCTATAATATCACTATGTCAAAAGGATATTTTTGTCCAATCAAAAATTTGAAGAAACATTCATACTTTTAAGATAGTATATATATAATATATAATATATAATATAATATATATATAATATAATATAATAACATAATAATAAAAATATAAATAATATAATAATAATAAATAAATAAATAATAATAATAAATATAAATAATAATATAATATAATATAGATAGATATAGTTATAGTTATAGTTATAGATAGATATAGATATAGATAGATAGATAATAATAAATGATAGTGGATTTATGGACTGAAGAAATCAAAGAGCTAGTTCATCTATTTATAGGTGCTTAAGGGCTTGTCCGTAGTAGTGAGAATGCAAGGTTAGGTTTTTAGAATTATTTATGAATATTATTTTCGTGTCCACACATCTTTGTTTTTTTATGTAACTAGTAGTCCACGTGCGATGCGACGAATGTATATTTAAGAAAAATAATTTTAGTTTTTTTAAAGAATCAAATTGTTAGAATCCATATGAATAATATAATTTAAAAATAGGAATTTAAAAACTTAGATTTTTATATAATAATAATAAAAAAAAATATTGTTTGTGATAGAGGAAGTTGACATCTAATATAACATGCTTTCTGTTAAACCTTGACCATGCATTATACGTGAATCCTAGTGCCTGTTTTCTTTTCTTTTTTTTTTATTTAACTAAAGCTTGTATGAGATGGTCGCGGGACGGAAAAAAATAGAAGCGATACTGTTAAGTTAAAAAAATAATATTTTTAGTTACAAAGTATTATACCTTGTTTAAACATATAATATTTAGTTGTTTAGATATTATATTAATTTCAACCCTAAAAGTAATAGTTTTTACGTCAAAAAATATTATTAATGTTTATAGGAAAACGTTTCATATGATACATATATCCTCTTTCTATTTTTGTCACTTTTTATTTTTATTTTTAGTATATTGGGGGATAGTAGGGAAGTGAACACATGCACATATAGGATTAAATCGGGTCATTGACATCACAAAGTTGATCCTTATTTTTGTATATTTTGCCTTTATATATAGACTAATTTTTTTTTCGTGCTATGCACGCACGTATTGTATAATAATAAATTATAGATTATTTTAACGTGAGTACAATGTATATAATTTCAAAAGTCAATGAAAAACTAAAGATAAATATCAAATAGACAAAACAATAAAAAATCATTAGTACACCCAAAACAACAAAGAATATCCCTAAATCAAACAAATTAACTAAAAATAATTTAATTATAGAGTTATACATTAATAAAAAAAACTTTATAGATTACAAAATACTTATTTGAATGCACGACGACAATCGCGGAGAATGATAATGTTTTGTAATCCGTATGATGGATTGCCTGCAAAATATATCATGACATTTTGTTACACAAATTAGAGAGAAATATTATAAAATTAACAAAAGATAAATAAATAAAAAATTGGCCAAATTGAGTTAGATGAAATATGTATTTAGATACATTTGAAAGACCAAAAATAAATATGGGCCTATCAATTCATGGACCAAATACATATTTTCCTAGTATATTATAACACAATATAAACTTTTCTTTAGCTCATTCACATTTGAACCTAACACAATACAAAATGGTGTACATATCTTAAGAACCGAAACAAAACTAAATAAGAAAAACAGACAAATTCTTGATCTACAGAACATCCGCAATGGAGCTGGAGAATTTATGAGTGTTTAATTGATCTTCATAGCATTGATACTCAAATTAATATGTCTTTATCCGAATGTATCCACTTAATGCTCTCTCTGTTATATTATTCAATATAGGGTAAATATATTCAAAGAACTTTTGCTAATATGTGTTTAGAAATAGATAGATTGAGGATATGGGACCTTATAAAAACATTGTAAAAACTCTCTCTCTCTCTCTCTCTCTCTCTCTCTCTCTATATATATATATATATATATATATATATATATATATATATTATGTCTAATTAATGTCTTATATATAGGAATATCTGAGGGCGAAATTTCAAGAACTGTAGACTAAATAGGTTTAAAATTACCAACCTGTTAACTTTTGAGTGTTGCATGAATTCTGGACCTCTACACAAATCAAAAGTCATTATAAGAAATCAGGAATTATAATTTTTTGTTATTCATGGCAGAATGAAAAAAAACATGTAAACAAAATGAAATTTCACATACCGCCTTATGATGAAAAATACACTATAAACTGTTAACACTTGAAGTATCTACAAATGATGGCAAACTATAAATACGAACCAAACGAAGCTTAATTTTTTGCCCGCTCAATTTTGCTAGGATTGGTTTCCTTCACTAAACTGAAGATGGGAGCCATTCTTGTTCTGTTTATACTCCATATACGACAAAGGGGGGATTTCTGCAGAATAGGTAAGTTGTTAAATTTGAAATGGGGTATTTATATTATTTTTAAGATGCATCATTAATCACATATTTATTTTACCATTGTAGGCACATTTAATGTGTAATTAGATTTGGAGGGCAAACTCTTGTCCACCCAATGCCAAAAACTTAAAACCGCACATTGCATTGTTATTATCTATGATATGAAAAAAATTGGTTTTCTCAAAAAAAAAAAAAAAAAAGAAATGATATGAAAAATTGGCAGAATTAGAATAGATGTCTCCTATATTTTTATGCATTGTTATTCGGATATATAAAATTAGAATGTGGTAATCATTTTATTTAATTTATTTAAACATAAGTCTCAATGTAATGCCGTTCAAATGAACTCGATTTAATTATTTATTTACATTAGAATTAGATTTTAGTATTATTATTTTCTTATTTATTGATTGAAATAAATCAATAAGAAACTAAATGACATCAACCATCAGGATAGTTATAATTTACAATTTAATTATATAATTCAAATTGATTTCAAAGAAAAAAACAAAAAAATGAAGGGTCATTTCTGAGCCCAATGCAACAATATTTTAAGTAACAAATACGCGGTCATTTATTAAGCATGTTTTGATGTTTTGAAATTTGACCCAAACACACAAAAAAAGAGGGAAACAATGAATTATTATGCGCTTAATGAACATATATACACAAAGTGCTCAATAAATTGATGTATATTTAATACGGAAAATAATTTTTATTTCATTAAAAATTAAAAAACAATAAAGTCAGAACATTTCACAAAAATAGAAAGTGCATTTTGGCGGGAACTTACTAAAATTATAGACTATCTTGTTTTTATATATTATATAGATTTTTAGATTATGTTTTTTTTGGTTGAAAGATGATAGATATTTTCGCCCATTTTTTCTTCCATATATATCCAAGTCAATATTTTATATTCAGTTTAATTCGATATTGTATTTGAAAAAAATAAAAGGTTTTGACTTTTGACTTTAATTTTGAGTAATGTTTACAAATAGCTTCCAAAATAATTAATAAAACTTAAGGGTAAAAATCACTTTACCCTTGTAGTATTGGGTTTATATCAAATACTCCCTCTACTATTAAATTAAACCTTAAAATAAACCCGTAAGTCAATAACAATTATATTGATGGACAAAGTTACCCTTGATTTAAATAAAAGGCTAAATGTTACATTGCTCTATTATAAACTATAAATACCTTGTCGCTCTATAATTGAATATCAATTAATTTAATCACACATTTTGTTCATTGCCAATTTCACAAATTAAATTGATCTTAAATTTAATTGAAATAAATAAATCAAAAGAGATAACTTTAATATTAAGAGAATACATATTAAACTTTTTGAAAATTATACACATGTTAAAGAAATATATATTAGGAAAAATAAAATTTTTAGTCATGTAACTTGGATCCATATGTAATTAGTCTTCCAAGTTATCACGTTGTGTTTTAGTCTTTTAACTTTTAAATTTCGGATGTTTAGTCCTTTAGCTTAACAATTTTACTTTTGATCCTATAACTTAACAAATTTCAGCAATTTAGTCCTATGTAAACATTCTTCAAATTTTATCTTGGACTCTTAAATGAAAATAGTCCATACGACCATATCATGACCAACATGCTTCCGCATAGAAATCCCCTCATGGAGTAGGCTTTTGGGAGGAGTCGTATAGAAATCCCCTCATGGAGTAGGCTTTGGGTAATCCCTTTTGGAAGGAGAACACTTGTTTAGCCTCCATGGAGTAGGCTTGCACTAAAAATACGTAAACTTGAACACTCAAACTAATACAAATTATTTTTTTCTTCGTAAAACCCAGGAGGTTATTCGGTATTTTGAGTTTCTGAATGACTTGGCATTTATAGAGCCAAGTCTAGACTTCATGGTCGAATCCCGAATCTTGTTAATAAACGAGACATCATTTCATACGTCTCTTAGCATTATTGAAACAACTTAATGAATATATATTTTTTAATTAAATAAATAAAATAATTATTTCTAAAAGTTCTTATAAACCTAGCTACGATACTTTTCAAGAAGGGATAAAACATTAGAAAATTGAAATCATATAGTCCTATTTAAACTTAAAGGACCAATATGTGCAATGTCTTAACATATAGGACTAAAAGTAACTAATGATGTAACTTACGGGACCAAAAACTAAATAGGACTAAATATTAAATTCTAGATAGTTTTAGGACTGAATCCAAACTCTGCCAAGATAAATGACTGAATCTCAAAAGAGGTCAACTTATAGGATGAAATTTCTAATTTTCCCCATATATTACTATTACGCTCAATATCTAGCTTTAGAATTTTCAAAATTATAGCCTTTAAGCCGATTTTTGTTATTAAGCTAGATGTTATATATGAATATGTTCATAGCTTTATATTTTTATAGTTTTTAACAGATTTATTTATGTCTTCTATCGATGTATTGCTATTTTGAATGAATTAATGAAAGTACTTTTCTTTTATAGAACAAACAAGCAAAGCTCTCTATTTAGAAAGCAACTACATATTAATGTTTTTCTTGAAAATAAGTAACCAATTAATATAAATTTTTTATTTGATGATCAAATTTGTTAACTCATCAATCAAAACAAATTTTTATTCCGGGACAAGAAAATACGCGATGAGATCTATTATTCTTGAATAATGTTTTATCTCATATTTCACTGCATGGATGATTACCACATGTTTTTTAACGAATATCAATTGATATATAAAAATCCACAATTTATGCTTAAAAATTAATAATGTAATTTTTAAATACGTGAGAATAATCCGTCTTTGTAGGATAAAAAATGAAACACAATTTTGAAATAAAAATTTCTTTCGAGAAAAAACATACATTAGAGTTGAGTAACAGAGTAATCCACATTAAGAGATATACAAAACATTTAATAATCTTCATTAGCTGCACCCGTGGAAAAACCGTACCTGCACCTCTTGAATGCAGCATCATTCATTAAAATCACACCTGAATCCTATCTGTTTTCTTGTCTAGTGTAGACACTTGTGAACTGTCATTATTTTTTCCATAACTTTGGTAGACTTGAATTAATGACTTATCAACAACCATCTATTAAAATTAATAAATAAAGTTAACTAAAGATAATTCTTATTATTTGTTTATTTTTTTACACAGTCGTGTGTTAGAAAATTATGGACCGGAACAAAGCCATGACAATAGTGATGTGAAAAATAAAGGTAAAATGACACGAATATTTTTACGTAGAAAACCACCAAATAAATTTTGATATAAAAACCACGGGCAAGTGTAGGAGCAATTCACTATAAAATAGGGATTACAATACTTTCTCTCTAAATACAAGAAGAACAATATCACACTCTTTCTTGAAATAGGAGAAACTAACACTCTTTTAAATGAGGAAATAATTGGAGAATGAAAACTAACACCTATCACTTTGCTTCTAATAATATTTCTTGTTTGTGTGTTTTTCCTTCTCCCAAATCAACCCATTTTATAGGCAAGTAAATGTAAACCTTCAACACATCTCCATTAACTTTTGGTGCCAACTTGCAATTGTTGAAAAAATCCTCCACAAATTATGGCATCAATTATGTAAATGGAATTTTACTATTTACCCCACCTATGAAAAGTGGCTTTATCTTTAACATTCTCCCACTTAAAGTCACTTTTGTAATCCTTTTCATCATTCTCTACACTTGCCAATCATATTGCTTACGTTTCTGCTAGGCCACATGAGGATCTATACCATTCAAATTTTCCAGTGTTGATTGGTTTGGTCATGCAATCTGCTAGGTTCTCATCAGTGTGAATCATTTGCATATCCACACTCCTATTTTCCACTACTTCTCGAACAAAGTGATACTGAACTCCTATGTGCTTTGTCCTTGAATGTAAAGTAAGGCTGAGTCTTTGCAATATGCAAAGCACTCGACTATCACAAAACAGAACAATCTTTTCTTGTTTGTGACCAAGCTCCTCCAAGTAACCTTTGTATCCAAACTTCTTCTTTGCAAGCTTGTGTAGCCATTTGCCATATTTCGCTTGATTGTATACAGAGCTACAATGATCTAGCGATTTTGAAACCCACCTTACGACTCCTCCTCCGCAAGTGTAAACACATAGCCCGTAGTGGATTTTCTTTTATCAAGATAATCGCAAAATCCGAATCAACATAACCCGAAGAAAATCCGATCCTCCATAACATAATGCAACATCCGAGGTTCCTCTCGATGTACCTCGTAACCCTCTTCAATGTATCCCAATGCTCTCTACTAGGATTCGCCATGTATCGTATCGATCGATCGCTCCCACATTGCTTGTGCAATGTCCGGTCTTGTACATATCAAAGCGAACATTAGACTCCCCATCCGATGCATACGGTACTCGAGACATCTCCTCCTCTCTCGCTTCATTCTAGGACACATACTTGAGGATAACTTGAAATTAATAGGAATAGGGGTAGAAAGGCTAACACTCTTGCATGTTGAAGCGTCGCAAGATTTTCCCGAAGTAGTTCTTCTAAGAAATCCAAATCTTCCTATTATTTAAATGCCTCGATAAATATGCATCCCTAGAATCTTGTTTGTTGGTCCCAAGTCCTTCATTTCAAACTCCCTAGCCAATTGTGCCTTCATTTCTCGGATCCGATCTTTATTGGGGCTGCCACCAACATATCATCCACATACAACAACAAAATAATAAAATTATTATCATCAAACCTTTTGTAGTACGCACAATGGTCCGAACTAAGTCTCGTTGTATTCAAGGCTCATTATGAAGGAATCAAATCTCTTATACCAACACCTCGGCGCCTGTTTGAGACCGTCAGAGATTTGTTCAACTCCGCAAACCAAGTTCTCTTTGCCTGTTTCAAAAAAACCTTCGGTTGAAGCATACAAATTTCTTCTTCAAGCTCTCCATGAAGAAATGCGGTTTTACATCTAATCGCTCCAGATGTAAATCAAAAGTAGCACACATCGCCAAGATTACCCTCACCCTCAAGTCGTGAGTCGAACCACCGGAGAAAATATCTCATTGAAATCAACACCCTCTTTCGAGCATATCCTTTTACCACCAATCTTGCACGATACCGTTTCTACTTGATCGTTATTATCCCGCTTGATCTTGTAGACCCATTTATTACCAATGGCTTTTCTACCATATGGTAACGGTACAAGTTTTCAAGTTTGATTCTTATGAAGAGCTTCAATTTCTTCATGCATTCTTTGTCATCCACTAAGATGCATCCGAGCTTTTTGTAGCTTCATGGAAAGTTGATGGCTCTCCATCCTCCGTTAAAAGACGGTATGCAACATTGCTCTCCATAACATACTCGATTGCCAAGCTGGTGCCTTTCTCTCACGAGTTGATCGACGTACTTCTTGAACATCAGACTCGACTTGTTCTTGTACCTCGTGCTCTGGTACTGCTTTAGAAGATTTTGGATCTTCATTTTGTAGATTATTTTCCACTAGCACTGTAGTAGTCTCCTGGTTCTCTTTTACATCACTACTATCTCCCTTGTCTTGCAGTTTATCTTCTGCAAATATCACATCTCTGCTGATGACGACCTTGTGGGTAGTGGGATCCCCAAGCGATACCCTTGACTCCATCAACATACCCCAAGAAGATACATTTTCCGGACATTGGGTCCAACTTCGCGTTCTTTCTTGGCCATTGTACATCACATACACAGGACTTCCAAATGTATGTAGACGAGAATAATCGAGATTTACCAGTCCACATCTCCATGGGCGTTTTGGATCAATCACAGTTGATGGTGACCGATTGATCACATAACACGTGGTTTTGACACCCGCCTGAATGTCTTGGGTAGACGTGCGATTCTCAACATTGCTCTTGTCCTTTCTAACAAGTTGCTCGCCACTCCATTTTGTTGAGGTGTGTACGCCACCGTGAACTCGTCTTTTGATGCCTTCTTGTTGTGAAAGACTCAAATTCATCACTTGTATATTCTCCTCCATTATCGTTCTTAGACACTTGATATTTTTCCCGATTCAAGTTCTATTTGAGCTTTGTAAACTTTGAAGACCGAAAATACATCGGCCTTTCTTTTGATAGGATACACCCAACATCTCCCGGAGTAATCATCAATAAAAGATACAAAGTATCTCACCCTCCTAGGGATGATAGTGGTGCTTGCCAAACATCGAGTGAATCAACTCTAAGATGCCCTTACTCTTAGATGTTTATCTCGCCGAACTTTAATTTGTGTTGCTTACTCGTAACACAATGCTCACAAAATGGTAAATATACCTTTGTAAGACCAGGTAGTAGCTTCGCTCGAGAGAATCTTCAACCCTTTTTCCGACATATGTCCAAGTTTGTGGTGCCACATTATCGTTGATTCTTCAATCGAACTCGCAATCGCAACATAAGCTTCTCCTCCTTGCATTGTCTCACCTTTGAGCATATACAAATTCGCAGCGAGTTTCTCCGCCTTCATTACTACAATTGCTCCTTTCACGATCTTCATGATCCCATACTCAATACGAGTTTTACATCCAACATCATCCAATTGTCCCAAAGACAAAAGATTCTTACGTAGGCCCTTCACATGTCGTACCTCTTGAATGGTGCGAACTGTACCATCAAACATTTTTATTTTGATAGTACCAATACCAGCAATATCCAAGGCATGATCATCCCCATAAATACAGATCCTCCAGAGATTGGTTCGTATTTGTCAAACCATTCTAGCCGGGAGGTCATGTGCCAGGTTGCTCCTGAGTCTAAAAGCCAGACATCAGAAAATAGTTTTCTGCCTTCAGCGTTGGTTGTTGCTTCGCCGTATAAAACTTCTCCATTTTCAGAGGTACTTGCGACATTCCCTTGAGCATTTGATGACTCAGGGTCGTTATTCTTCTTACTCCAACAATCCTTCTTGAAGTGCCCTCTTTTGCCACAGTTGTAGCACTTGATGTTCTTTTTACTCCTGGATTTTGATCTACCATGATTTTGACTCCCACTGGAGCTACGTTGCGTGGATCTTCCTCTCATCACTGCCAAAGCTTCCGCTTTCTTTGTGAACTTGCTTGTCTATCCTCTTTTTCTTCGCTACCGCTCTCCTCTTCTAGTATAGCAGCTGCAATTTAAATCCGAAAGGACATTGTTCGTCAGGTTGATGATGAGTTGATCGCATTTAACGGTAAACTTTGGAGCAAAAGTTTCAAGACGTTCAATAACTTCTATTTTGTAACCCATTGAGGTGAGTTGCGAAAATAGAGTATTCAAGGTGTTGATATGGGTCACCGAAGTGGTTTCCGCCATACGAAGAGTATACAATTTTCTTTTTAAGAAAATTTTATTGTGAAGTGATTTTGGCCTCGTACATTTTGTCGAGTATCCCATATCTCCTTTGCCGTCTTCTTCTCCGCCACACTAGATAACACACCATCGGCTAATGCTAAGTGCGAGATCATCAATTGCATTGCCCTCCATCTCGTTCCACTTGGCATCGTCCATGATATCTCTGAACTGTCTCCAATTGCCGCCAAGCAATTGTCTTTCCTCAAAATTGCCTTAATCTTCATTTTCCACAATGAAAATTATTCCCATTGAACTTCTCTACATCGAACTTTGTCGTCATTTTGTTCACACCGATTTCGATTTTTACTTGAATCGATTTCACTATTCACGTGAATAGTGCGTGAATAGTAACCCTGAACAAGAACCCTGAACAAGAACCCCTAAACCAATGGCTCTGATACCACTGTTAGGAAATTATGGACCGGAACAAAGCCATGACAATAGTGATGTGAAAAAATAAAGGTAAAATGACACGAATATTTTTTACGTGGAAAACCCCCAAATAAATTTGAGGTAAAAACCACAGGCAAGTGTAGGAGCAATTCACTATAAAATAGGGATTACAATACTTTCTCTCTAAATACAAGAAGAGAACAATATCACACTCTTTCTTGAAATAGGAGAAACTAACACTCTCTTAAATGATGAAATAATTGGAGAATGAAAACTAACACCTATCACTTTGCTTCTAATAATATTTCTTGTTTTTGTGTGTTTTTCCTTCTCCCAAATCAACCCATTTTATAGGCAAGTAAATGTAAACCTTCAACACATCTCCAACTTTTGGTGCCAACTTGAATTGTTGAAATAATCCACCACAAATTATGGCACCAATTATGTAAATGGAATTTTACTATTTACCCCACCTATGAAAAGTGGCTTTATCATTAACATCGTGTTCTATCATGAAAAAAAAAAATATTGTTTCTAAGATTCGATAATTGTTGGGAAATTTATTGTTTAGATTTTGATGAATGTCATGTAAAACTTAGAATAGGAAGTTGGCACCCCATTTTTTTGTTGTAAAGCGCATTGTAATAAATAGAAATTTGGTCAAGGTGAGTTAAATCACCTATGCCCAAACATGCAAGAAGACAACCGGAGACTAGTAGGAAGACTCATTGCGAGACATTTGAGTTTGGCAAAAGAAGAGAAGACGGGGAACTCGATGAAGGTGCGGTGAGTAAAGCATCGTCAAGTCAACTCAAGATAGTCAAGTCTCTAGTTGAAGTGACGGAAGAGTCATTTAATGATTGGAAGTCGACTCTAAGTCACCTGGGGAAAGCAAGGAAATGCGGTCAAGTCGAGATAATCGGAAGAGATCCGTTGCACGTAAATCAAGAGAATTACTTAAACAAGTAATATCTCCATGCTACCTTTCTCGAGTGCTCGATCCGCGCGAAGCGTGCAAGGGAAATAAACCAATGGGAAGCACTACACCGTGTCGATTGCTCGAAAAAGTCAAGAATAATTCATACGAGGAAGTGGCAATTCAAGGGTCGCAACAAGACAAGCCAACGACCACAAGTGACTTTCAAAAATAAGCCTATCTCTTCAACGGGCAAATTTTTGAAAGATCACTATAAAAGGCCGAGGGATGACTCGAGGATTTTCAAGAAAGAAAAAGATATTATTGATTACGAACCAAAAACATTCAAGCTAATATCTCGAATCGTAATCAAAATATTCTCAAAATCATTCAAGTTTAATCCTCAAGCCTACACTACGAAGAAGAAAATCAATCCAACACTCACCTGTGAAGGAAAGATAGCTTGAATCAGTTGAAGAGGAAACTTTAGAAGAAAAGGGGTCTACATTCCATGAAGGATTGTAGGAAGGTTCAAGGTCGAACCGGTCTCGAGTTTTTAGAGGGCTTCGTGATCAAATCCTAAGAGCTTGAGCAAGTGAGCCATGTAGTAGCAAAAGCCCTGTGAAGAAGTTCTGAGCCGGACGAGAAGCCGGTGAGTGACCAAGGCATCTCTAGACCGAGTCCCAAAGGATCAAGTTAGCGTGTGATCAAGACTTGTATCCGGACTGCTATTACCACTCGTATCTCGATCAATACTTAGTGGATTCCTCCAGGAGTTGGAGAAGAGAGGAGTAGAAGAATTACCCCATCTTCGAACCTCTATAAAAACTTATCGTGTCATTTACATTTCAAAGACTTTAATTCCTGCATCTTATTTGTTTAATTCTTGACATATTTGATATCCAACCGATAATCTCTAAGTACTAAAACCAAGTATTAAATCATAACTAAATCAAACTTAAGGGTGTTAAGTCTTCCAATAAAAACAAACCACGGTTGAACTAATTGATCTTAATAATTTGAGTTATTCTATCAACAGCTCGGCCGAGTCTGTTGAGTGACTAACTCTCTTGATTAACTAAATTGGTTGTCCACGACACAATTTGTAAAGTGTCAACTCGAATTTTAAAAAGGACTAAAAGAGAAAAGTTGGTAAGGTTTATTCAACCTCCCCTTCTAAACCTTACACTCACACCCCTTGGGACCTACAAGTGGTATCGAGCGGTTGGTTCATTGAGCCTTACGCACTAGTTCTTGAACTAGATCTCCAAACTTTTCAAAATCTGTTTTAGTACTTAAGTTTTCAAAACTCCTTTTATCATTAAAAGTTATTATCATCGAAGCAAATTTGACACGCATCCCTATGTTCACAATTGAAGAATTTGATGATTGGAAAATTCGTATGCAGGCTCATCTATCAAAGCATTACATGTTGAGATGTGGATAGTGATAGAGGATGCGCCACTTTCGCAAATCTTAAAAGTGAACACAGCTATAAGAAGAGCTACACAGTTGAAGGTGAAGAGGATGTTGCCCTAGACACGACTATGGTTGAAAAACCAAGAACCGAATGGACAAATGATGAGAAAAAGATACAACCTGGACAATGTAGCCAAGGACATCCTTTACAAAACCTTGGACAAAGCCATGTTCAATAAAGTCAAATCATGCAAAACGGCTAAAGAAATCGGGACAAGCTAACATTGATTTGTGAAGGCTCGTGAGCAAATCAAGGAAAATAAATTATCGGTGGCGTACAAAAATTTGAGAATTTCAAAATGATCGCAGGAGAGAACCTGGATCAACCGGATGCTCGGTTCACGAAATCACCAACGAGCTATCTCGCACTTGGAAAGGAATATACACCGAAGGAAATATGTTTGAAGATCCTAAAAAGTCTCCCAGTTGAATGGGAAATGAAGGTCATGGCATCGAGACATTCCATGGACCTATCGAAGACCTTCAACCATGAACTATTCTCGATCTCAAAGCCTACGAATTTGATGAGAAGAAAAGATCGGAAGAGACAATTGTACCCAAAAATTGCTTGTAATTGTTAAGGATGGAAAGAGAGGTGAGGTCAAAGAAGTCATTGATCCGGAAGAAATAGCCTTGATGGTTAAAAGGTTCAACAAGTTCTTCAATAAGAACTACAAGAGAGGCAAGGGCGAATCTTCCGAAGACACTCGGCTCCTCCAAGTCAAGGGAAGATAGGACAACCAAGAGAACGGATCATCAAAAAGTGAATATCAAAGGGCCGACAATCCAAGAATGGAAAGAGTCGATCAAAAGGTTGAATATCTATCTTTGGGTAGGCAACCAGGTCACTATGCCATTGATTGTCCATATCCTGTAGTCAACAAATACAAGAATGAAGAAGAAAGAAAGGTCTTCAAAGAAAGAAGACAAGAAAAGAAAAAGGCAATGTTATTTGCAGAGATCAGGCCGAGACAACCAAGTCAAGAGAGACAATCGATTCGAGAGCAAAGTGAAGCCGACTACTCAAGTGACTCAAGAAGAAGCCCGATTTGTTTGATGGCCAAGGAACAAGATCAACTCGACCAAGAAGATGAGGTACACTCTAACTTATCAAACTCGATTCTAGTGATAGTGATTGTGACACACACTTCATCACCCACTCGATCTTTATGATTCATTAGGCAAAATGATGAAAGATTTTGAACACATTAAATCCTCACACACACTACTAAATGAGGAAAACAGCCTACTCAAGAGCCAAAACTCACGGTGACTAAGGAGCCGAGTACTCTAAGTCAAATAGTCGATGAGAATAAAAGTTTAAAGGCTGAAAATGCCAAGCTAATAGTAGAAATAGCTGCCATAGAAGAGAGGGAGAATGGCCTCAAAAATGTGATTGCCTCATTCACTAAGGCATCTAAATCATTGGATGATCTTATTATGAGTCAAAGAGAATGTGGAGACAAGACAGAGATTAGGATTTAATTCTCGTGCTATGTCAAACTCCAAAAGTAATTTTGGAAAAAGGATCTTCAAGCAATGACGTGTCTCAAAAATCCAAAACTCCAAATGGTGCACACACATTCACTCCAAAGCACAATTACAAGCAAACTCGCCTTGGTTATAAAGGAAAAGGAAAACATCCAGTTGGGTGCGTTGAGAGGACAGCTGAGAAGAAATTCAGCCAAGTTCCTCGGCAAACTCCAAACAGAATTACTCAGTAAAGAAGAAACAGAGCTACCAAAAACCCCAAAAGTTCTATAAAAGAAACACATATGATGGGAATGGTAGAAAATATCCAAGCCAAGCCGATTGGAACGATGTGAACTATCAAAGATAGACTTATGGAATATAAGCCCAAATGGCAAAGGCCTAGAACTCAAAGAAAGGCCATTCCAAAAATATAAGAGCTTTCATCAAGACACATATGCACCTAGGCACTACACTCAGAGACACCACAATTACCCAAAGAAGGCAATTGCTAAACCACATATACAGCATACAGACAAAAGAGACAAATTTGTATGAACCTAGAATCCCCAAGCAATTTGCCAAAATTAATTATGATTATGGCATCGATAGATGGCAACCCCTTAGAGCGCAGATCATTTGGCTATAGGTTGGTTGGATCATCTTACAATACTAACCCCTCAGGACCTGGACAAGTATGGGTACCTAAAACTTAATTTCTTGATTGCGAGGTTCAAGGAGCAGTGAGTGCCAAGGAACCTGGTACATGGATAGTGGTTGTTCGGACATATGACAGAAACAAGAAAAATCTGTCAAAATTCAAGGAAGTTAAAGGAGCAAAAGTCATATTTGGAGGAAATGAAGCTCAGGAGAAATAAGAGGCATTGGATCCATCAAGAAGAACGGATTAGAAATCACAGATGTTGCATATGTTGAAGGACTCAACTTCAACTTGCTAAGCATCACCAACTCGTGACAAGGGTTATAATGTTGGATTTAACATGGGTATATGCCAAATCAAGGATATTGAATCAAATGAAGTTGTGTTGCAAGGATCTTGACAAAAGAACATGTATGTAGTAAATTGGTCAACCGCAACACCCAAAGACCTGTCTATTAGCAAAGAGCACAGTGAATCAAGTTGGTTGTGGCACAAAAAGCCGAGTCACCTGAATTTCAAAACACTTAACAAGCTTGCGAAGTAATCTTGTGGAAGGTCTTCCGGACTCAGTATATAAGAAGGAGAGTATATGTGACGCATGCCGAAAAGGAAAACAGATCAAATCATCATTCAAAGAAAAGACATGCCCATCTTCAACAAGGATATTGCACTGCTACATATGGATCTATTTGGTCCAGTTGAACCAGCTAGCATAAGTGGGAAGAAATATACCTTGGTGGTAGTAGATAACTACTCAAGATATACATGGACAATATTCATGTGTAAGAAGAAAGAAACTCTGTAAACCGCCACGGTGATGAAGAGGATTCAAAATGAGAAGAGCCAAACCATTATCAAAATAAGATCAGACAGAGGAACCGAGTTTGTCAATGGTATAATAACTCAATATTGTATTGAAAATGGCATTGGTCATGAATTATCTGCAGCAAGGACTCCACAACATAATGGAGTTGAGAAAGAAGGAATAGAACACTCAAAGAAGCAAAGCAAGGTCCATGTTAGCCAAGGGGGTTACCAAAGAGATTTTGGGTCAAGCAATCAACACAACTTGCTACACTCAAAACATATGTATGATAAAGGATTAACCGACAAAGACTCCTATGAGATTTGGACAGGGGAGAAAACCAAATGTTGCATATTTTAAAATATTTGGATGTAAATGCTTCATCCATAACAATGGCAAAGACAATCTAAAGGCTTTCGATGCTAAAGCGATGAAGGTATCTTCTTGGGATACTCACCTGAAAGTAAAGCCTCAGAGTACTCAACAAAAGGACTATGGTTGCAGAGGAATCCATTCATGTGGTATTCGATGAGCCAAATGTAAATGGAGAAGACATTGAAGAGTCGAGTTGATAAGTCAATCATCCAACCATACGAGAAAAGTCCTATCTTTGTCAAGTCAAGCCGGAATTATAAACTCGGATGAAGATGAGATAGCCGAGTCTCATAAAATCTTTGGAAAATTTGCGGCTAAGTGATTGCGAGAGAGCCGATCAAAGCAACACAATCGCTAGATGACTAAATCCAGCCTAACTTACTTCAACTCGATGTAAGATGGCTGAAAGACCATCCACGAGTAACTTGTCATTGGAAATATAAGAGAAGGTGTCAAAACAAGATCAGAACTCAACAAGAAAGCTATGTTCACATGCTTTATCTCACAAATAGAGCCTAAAGATGTGTTACAAGCATTGGATGACACACATTGGATTCAAGCTATGCAAGAAGAGTGAATCGGTTTGAAAGAAATAAAGTATGGGAATTAGTTCAAAGACCCACCCATCAAAATGTTATTGGTACTAAATGGGTGTTCGAAACAAGATGAACGAGGAGGGTTATGTGATAAGAAACAAAGCAAGACTAGTAGCCAAAGGATATTGCCAAGAAGAAGGAATAGATTTTGATGAAACATTTGCTGCTGTAGCAAGATTGGAAGCTATAGGGATGTTTCTTGACTATGCGACTCACAAGAATTTTATTGTATATCGGATGGATGTAAAAAGTGCATTCCTAAATGGTTTATTGGAAGAAGAAGTGTATGTTGAACAACATCCAGGATTTGAGCGAGAAGACTCTTGGAGATAAGGTATACAAACTCAAGAAAGCTCTGTATGGATTGAAACAGGCACCCAGAGCATGGTATGATACTTTGTCACAATTCCTAATTGAGAATGGATTCACAAAAGGAAAAGTAGATAGAACACTTTTTAATTCAAGACAAGAAGAGCATCTTTGCTTGTTCAAATATATGTGGATGGCATCATTTTTGGATCCACAAACAAAGAGCTATGTGAAAATTTTTCAAACCTCATGCAAAGCAAATTTGAAATGAGCATGATGGGAGAGCCGACATTCTTCCTTGGACTCCAAATAAAACAAATTTGAAGGATGGAAACTTCATAAGTCAAACAAAATACACCGGAGATTTAATGAAGAAATTTAGTATGGAGTAGAAGTCTTCTCGTGAAAATACCAATGAATACATCAGTCAAAATGGACATGGATGCGGATGGCAAGCTCAGTAGATCAAACAAGATACTGAGCACTTATTGGATCATTGCTTTATCTCACAAAGAAGCGGGCCGGACATCACCTTTGTTGTAGGTGTATGTGCGAGATTTCAATGCTCTAAAAGAGAGCCATATGATTGCAGACTAAGAGGATTTTGAGATATTTGAAAGGAAGCCAAGAAGTTGGCTTATGGTATCCAAAGGAAGGTGGATTCAAGCTAATTGGCTATTGGACTACGACTATCTTTGGATGCGAGTTGACAGGAAGAGCACTTCAGGCACATGTCAAATGCTTGGAAATAGGCTAATTTCCTGGTTTAGCAAAAAGCAAAATTCAATAGCCACCTCTACAAAGCGAAGAATACATAGCTGCTGGGGCAATGTTGTGCCCATATCCTATGGATGAGGCGATGGGAGAGACTATGAAGTTGAAGAAAAGGAAATTCCAATCATGTGTGATAACCCAAGTGCAATTGCAATCACTCGAGAATCGTGTTGCACTCAAGAACAAAGCATATCGATGTCGATATCACTTCATAAGAGATCATGTTGAAAAGAAGGACATCATCTTGGAATATATCTCAACCGATAAAAACAAGTTGGTGACATATTCACAAAACCATTATATGAGTCAAGATTTAAAGAACTCAAGCATGAGTTAAGGTTAATTGGAGTGACACTGAAGACTCAAAGAGAAGAAATGAAACACAAAAAGAGAAAAAGGATCGAATTCTCAAAATCGCCTAAATGAATCAACCATGTCGGAAAAAGACAACTATACCGAATTAGCTAACAACTCGAGTCACCGAGAGAAGCTGCGACCATGAGAGTTAAATCGCCTAAGGGATAAGCCGAGTCATTTATGAGCAAAGTGACAAAACGCAGCTTGTTTTTACTAAGCGGGAATGTTTTTAAGAATGACGTCAAGATAATGATGATGCGTCAGCAAAAAGTCGCATACCAAGCTTATGATTGGATATAAATGTCACATTAAACTCGAGACATTAAATGCTAATCGGCGTGCAAAATCTAAGCCGTTGATTTCGATCACATTTCAAAACCACCCGCACGTCCTTTCAGAAACCATACTTAAACCATTTTCATCTGTTTTCTCTCACATATTACCAAAACGTTTCATTTCTATCTCAGAAGCAAAGGCAAAACTCTCTCAAAACCCTATCAATATTCAAATCAACTTCTAAGTTTCTTTTCGTGAAATACTGAAAAATGGCATCAACTTATGATTTCGTCAAGCTAGGAAGCAAATCCACACCGGGTCTCTTGTGGATTTGAAGGAAAATGGTCAAACAGGGGTCCGATGATGCCCTCATAAAGAAAATCGCTGAAAAGCTCGAAACGTCCGGGCTGAAACCATTTCTAACGATGGAGTTCTCGATGACCTATGTGGAAGAGGTCGCACAGTTCTACGTGAACGCTGAGATTCACGATGAGGGGATCAAATCCTCTGTTCACGGGAAGGAGTTCATCATCTCGCCAAGGATCTGGCGAACACGCTCACTACCGGCGTGAAGGAGCACCGTAAATCAATGAAGCGACGTAGACTTGGCCTGCTTGGAAGAAGTAGCCAAGATCGACTATCTTGAAAAGATAGTCTACACACCAAAAAGGGGCCGGGCCGAAGGAGGACTACAAATGTTGGACATAGTTGCCAAATGCATAGACATCAAATTTGGCGGCTTTGACCAACTATCTAAAGCAAAACCGATCGTAATGGCTGCGATCATTGAAGAAAAGCAAGCAAACTGGGCCGAGTTTGTCTACCGCACTATCGCAGAATGTAGGAACAAATCCTTCAAGGAGAATGGTGCATTTGGAGGATCCCGGGATATGGCCGGTGATTGGCCGGTGATGGAGGTGAAAGGAGTCCTCTTCGACATGGAAAGGCATTCCATGTAAACAAGAGGATGTTCAGATCAAACCTCTCGGCGCTGAGTAAGAGAGCCCACGTCAAGAGAGAGATACAAGTGAGGGGAATCGGTGACCCTGAAGATACAAATTGTTTCCTCTCCACCAAAGAAGAAAAGCTGCCCCGCAGCTGCTAAGAGAACGCTGTCCCTGCAGCCTAAGAAAAACAAATCGCTCCCCGCCCCGCAGCCAAGTCCCCGCCCCCGCAGCCGTGTCTCCCGCCCAAAGCAGCAGCCCCAGAAGGAATCTCAAATACCTTCTCGGTCGTCAAAAAGAGGAGAACTCGATAAGCCAAGATGGCCTGCTCCTCGAGAAAAAAACACCAGCACGCCCCCGCCGCCCAGGACTCGAAGACACTCTCTCCGAACCAGTAAATCCCTCGGTACGAACTAAGAGACGAAGAAGAATCATCAAGCAATCCGAACTTGAAAAATCGGTGAGTCACCACTCAATCGAAAAGATACGGAGAGGGGCTGGAGAAGTAGAGTCTCCGGATATTCTTGATGAAATAGCCAAGTCTGTTGAAGGCGATCAATAGAGGCAAATCAAGACCACTGTAGTTCGAACAATTGAGACACAAGAAGTAGCCGAGAAATCTAACTCGCTTTGTTGATGAGTAATTGTATCCCCTCCCGCAATGCACGCAACCGACGAATAGAGCACCAAAGCTTGCTACCTTCTATCCCCCGAGAATGAGGGACAACAAGAAGAAGCCGAAAGAGATGATGATGTGATGATCCTATCCCCACTTTATCCGGACATCCAAAATCGTCTGCGAGAGTAGAGGAAGTGGAAATTGAGTCGATCCAGGGAACAGTTCCAACGGCCCGAGTTTATCGAAGAAGAAGAGGAATCGATGAACTTTCTTGGAGTGACCACTGTGGTCCAAGCATTGGATGAAGAAAATCGCACAGATATCTTGCAGATCTTCAAGGACAAGGAGAAGAGAGAGACAGAGAGAAAGCCGAGGCACATGAGAAGGCCAACATCCGCCCTATCACCGCACCACGTAACACACACATCATCTCCTTGACGTCTTATAAGATAGTGATGAGGATCGGACCCCGCCGCCGCCACGTAAGAGTTCCAAATGCAAAGAAGCAATGCACGAATCCGAATTCTTCATGAGCAAAGAATGATGGAGGGACAGGAGAGTCCTCCAAAACACAGGTGAGTTGGACCCAATGGGAGTGGTGCAAAGATATTGCCACGATTGTTATTGCCGCCACCACTTCCCCACTCACTCGGAAGGAATTAAGGAATCTGGCGATGAAACCGGGTTAGTGGGGACCCCAATCGAGCCAACCCCTAATGAAGGTGTCTTACCACCGCCACAACTAGCGAACAACAAGAGAAATAGCCGGAGTTTGGAGACGAGTGACCCCATTCAAGTCACTCGGTAGGTCGCCCCGAGGGGAAACTCCTCCACCGCAGCGGTGCCAAGGTCGGAGGATGTTGCAGAGATGACTCCACAACGAATCTAGGAGGCGAAGTGGAGAAAGTACAAACACAAAATACACAAAGCAAGTTTCCATCAACGAAGCTCAGGACGATTGAGCTGAGACTCTCACCTGAGGTGCCAATCGCTGAAGGCTAATGACATCTTTGCTAATGCAATCGAGGCACGGGAAGAAACAACCCGGGAGTTAACACTGGGCGATGAAAGTGCAATCCATGGGGTTGAGACTCCAATGGATGCCACCACAGAAGACTCTAAGACAAGTGACACTGTCGAAAGGGAGGTCGAGCCTCGCGGCAGCTTGAGATCGGGAGGTAATGAAGGCCAACGGGAGGTTGAGACTTCCAGGGTAAAGAAGTCAAGAAGAGAACATCCCTCCCGCTATCATTGATCCATCCGAAAAGGAGATTAGCGCACTTCACGACTCCCAGGATAATCCCGATGTAACCTTTCGGGATCGGAAGAAGACGATGAAGCCGAGTCATCCCCCGTGATCGATCCAAAAGACTCACGGTGAGGATGTTCCAACCACGAGCAAGTCGACCTCAAGACTACTCGTCAAACTTTCAACTTTGATGATGAGCCATCCATGGAAGTCTCATCATCGCACGATGACGCTCCGATAAGGCCGAGGACCAGTCAACTCAATTGAAGAAACCAGCCGAGACCGACGAGGCTGTTAAGACAACTGAGGCTCAGCAAGTCGGGTTAACTCACAACAAACCCAAGCCGCAACAGAGTCCATGCGCAGGCTCCCAAGCCGCAACAGGTTCGGCTCCACAGGGGAACTTCACGCGCACCACTCATCATTGAACAAATCCTAGTTGCCCGTGATGATTCCTTTGTAGAATCATTTCCTTATCTCGGAGGTACCCGACCTCCCGAAGAGTGAAGAAAATGATCTCGCGCTTCACGCACAGACCAGATCCTGTCATTCCAATTTGCTTAAGATTTTGACGCTTAGCCTTGGCCATCACCGCAACAGAGGAACAATCGAAGCTCGGGAGGTGTTCAAAGCATTATTTGCGTAAATTGAACGGATGGAGAGGCACCAGGCCTCGATGGGCATGAGATCGATAACAGAGATGCCAACCTACGCTGACTTGAGAGGCATAATAGTCGAGAATCCGGGAGTGGTGGCAAAAAGAAGCAAACAATGCGCGGAACAAGCTAGATATTTGAACATTGTTCAACAAGCTGCCGCTGGTCCGGGAGAGCGAGAACGCCGATGCAAAGACAAAATTGAGAGAACACATTGAGCACATGCATGAATCTCACTTTCTTTGAGATAAAGCCGCTGCGTGAGCAAAATAAGAATGAGCTCCTGCGTATGGAAGAAAACATGGATAGAAAATTCAGCCTTCTTATGGCCGAGATGAAGTTGCTTAAAGTCAATCCAACGTTACTCGTTACTCGAAGTTTCGTGCAAAGATACACCACAATGACTCGAAGCGTAGAACTCGGCTATCGCCAGACTAGACTTCCCGCTTGCTAGTATGTTTCAGGATTCCTCTCTCCTTTGATGATGCCAAAAAGGGGGAAGAGGAATACCTTAAAGCGCTAAAGAGATCTGAAGCTGAGAAGGAGGGAGCAGCTGTGAAGGGAAAGACAGCTGAGGAAGTTTCAAGGGAAAAGAAAGGAAAGTCTGTTGAGGGGGAAGGATCGAGAGATGTGACCTTAATGATTGCACAAACCCCCCAACAAGGTCTTGTCACAGCTGATATTATCAGCAGCAAACTCCCAGTGACTCTGCCACTCCAACACTCTTTGCCTCTATCATTTGAAAAAAAGAAAGAAAACGATTGAAGCGAGGGATGGAGGAAGTGGAAGGAAGGTTGAATGCCCGAGTTATGGACATCTTGAAACAACATGGAGCCATTCCGGTGAAGAGAGAGAGACACTTATGCCATCTCGGATGTCGGGACCGAGCCAAGATCGCAGTTGATGAATTTAAAACGCTCGCATCTCAAGGATATTTCGCAAACATGTCTATGGCTCAAGCCGGGACTTATCTACGGGAAAAGGGTCTCACGTTATGTGAAGAAGCTAACAGCGCAGCAGACTACCTGCAATCACTCTATCGGGTCACTTTCTTTGGTCACTCATTTGGAAAGAAAGAAGACCCCAGTATAATACACGTCCGCAGGTAGAGGAAGAAGCGGTGGTGGAGGAAGCGGTTTGAGACCTCCAGGCCTCGCCCAAAACACCGAGTACATAGATGCGGCAAGAAAGGAGGGATCTTGGGCTGGTCTTGACCAAGTAGCCAATCTACAAGTGGCTAAAAACAATCCGAGTATGTGAAAGGAATTGAAGAAGAAAATAAAAGACAAACTCAGCTATGGGAGGAGAGACAAGAGAGATTAAGAAGAGATGAAGTCGCCTTCGGAAGGCATATGAAAAGAAGAAGAAGCGGTCAAGATGAGAAAAAGAGAAGAAGTCCGTAAGAAGATGACAGAATCAAGAAGATGAAAGAAGGAGCGGAAAAAGGAGATGAAGTGTTGCCCACCCCTTCATGTATTTTACTATGTAAATACATACTATGTAAGTCTTACGTAATAAATCAGTAAATTCTCTATTTTTTTGCGTAGACATAAATGTTTGCTTTGATACACCTTGTGATTGTGTAAAAGAACAAGAATGTTATGATCAATAAAAGGATTGATTCTACGCATACATTCTCTGTGAATGCACTATCGTATGTATCTTTTCTATTTACATTTTGAATGTTTTAAGTTTTGGCATCATCAAAAGGGGGAAATTGTTGGGAAATTTATTGTTTAGATTTTGATGAATGTCATGTAAAACTTAGAATAGGAAGTTGGCACCCCATTTTTTGTTGTAAAACTACATTGTAATAAATAAAGGCGAGTCAAGCCGAGTTAAGTCGCCTATGCCCAAACATGCAAGAAGACAACCGGAGACTAGTAGGAAGACTCCGCTCGAGACATTTGAGTTTGGCAAAAGAAGAGAAGACGGGAACTCGATCGAAGGTGCGGTGAGTAAAGCATCGGTCAAGTCAACTCAAGATAGTCAAGTCTCTAGTTGAAGTGATGGAAGAGTCATTTAATGATTGGAAGTCGACTCACTAAGTCACCGGGGAAAGCAAGGAAATGCGGTCAAGTCGAGATAATCGAAAGAGATGTTGTACGTAAATCAAGAGAATTACTTAAACAAGTAATATCTCCATGCTACCTTTCTCGGAGTGCTCGATCCACGAAGCGTGCAAGGGAAATAAACCAATGGGAAGCACTACACCGTGTCGGTGCTCAAAAGTCAAGAATAATTCATACGAGGAAGTGGCAATTCCAAGGATCGCAACAAGACAAGCCAACGACCACAAGTGACTTTAAAAAATAAGCCTATTTCTTCAACGGGCAAATTTTTGAAAGATCACTATAAAAGGCCGAGGATGACTCGAGGATTTTCAAGAAAGAAAAAGATATTATTGATTACCGAACCAAAACATTCAAGCTAATATCTCGAATGTAATCAAAATATTCTCAAAATCATTCAAGTTTAATCCTCAAGCCTATACTACGTAAAAATCAATCCAACACTCACCTGTGAAGGAAAGATAGCTTCAATCGAGTTGAAGAGGAAACTTTAGAAGAAAAGGGGTCTACATTCCACGAAGGATTGTAGGAAGGTTCAAGGTCGAACCAGTCTAGAGTTTTTGGAGGGCTTCGTGATCAAATCCTAAGAGCTTGAGCAAGTGAGTGTAGTAGCAAAGCAAAATTTGCACTGCCTGAAGAAGAAGCCGAGTCGGACGAGAAGCCTTGGTGAGTGACCAAGGCATCTCAGATCGAGTCCCAAAGGATCAAGTGTTTGTGTGATCAAGACTTGTATCGGATATTACCACTCAGATATCGATCAATACTTAGTGGATTCCTCCAGGAGTTGGAGAAGAGAGGAGTAGAAGAATTACCCCATCTTCGAACCTCTATAAAAACTTGTCGTGTCATTTACATTTCAACACTTTAATTTCTCGCATCTTATTTGTTTAATTCTGTGACATATTTGCTATCCAACTGATAATCTCTAAGTACTAAAACCAAGTATTAAATCATAACTAAATCAAACTTAAGGGTGTTAAGTCTTCCGCTGAAAACACACCACAGTTGAGCTAATTCGATCTTAACAATTTGAGTTATTCTATCAACGGCATTTCGATCGAGTCATGGAGAAACTAACTCTACTTGATTAACTAAATTGGTTGTCCACCAAGGACACAGCTGTTGTTGGGAAATTTATTGTTTAAATTTTGATGAATGCCATGTAAAACTTATAATAGGAAGTTGGCACCCCAATTTTGTTGTTAAATGCAATGTAATAAATAGGTGGGTCAAGCTAAGTTAAGTCACTATGCCCAAACATGCAAGAAGACAACTAGAGACTGAGAAGGAAGACTCTGCTGCAAGACAACCGAGTATGGCAAAGAAGAGAAGACGGGAACTCTATGAAGGAGCAGGTGAGATGCGGTGAGTGGAGTATCGGTCAAGTCAACTCAAGAAAAGCCAAGTCTCAAGTTGAAGTGATGGAAGAGTCATCCATGATTGGAAGTCGACTCTAAGTCACCTGGGGAAAGCAAGGAAATGCGTCAAGTCGAGATAATCGAAAATGATCCGTTGTACGTAAATTAAGAGAATTACTTAAACAAGTAATATCTCCATGATACCTTTCTCGAAGTGCTCATCCCGAGAAGCGTGCAAAAGGAATAAACCAATGGAAAGCACTACACCGTGTCGAACTCGAAAAGGTGAAGAACAATTCATACGAGGAAATGGCAATTCCAAGGATCGCAACAAGACAAGCCAACGACCACAAGTGACTTTCAAAAATAAGCCTATCTCTTCAACGGGCGATTTTTGAAAGATCACTATAAAAGGCCGAGGAATGACTACGAGAGCGCAAGAGACGAACCACAAACATTCAAGCAATTATTAGAATCAGAACCGAAATATTCTCAAGTCATTAAACGCTCAATCCTCAAGCCTACACTACGAAGAACATCAATCCAACAATCACCGTGAAGGAAAGATAACTTCAATCGTTGAAGAGGAAATTTATCAAGAATCAAGGGGTCTACATTCCACAAAGGATTGTAGGAAGGTTCAAGGTCGAACCAAGTCTTGAGCTTTTGGAGGGCTTCGTGATCAAATCCAAAGAGCTTGAGCAAGTAGGTTGTAGTAGCAAAGCACCGCCTGTGAAGAAGAAGGTTCGAGTCGCACGAGAAGCTAGCCGAGTGATCAAGGCGTCTCGGATCGAGTCCCAAAGGATCAAGTCGTTTTGTGTGATCAAGACTTGTATCGGACATTACCACTTTGTATATGATCAATACCTAGTGGATTCCTCCAGGAGTTGGAGAAGAGAGGAGTAGAAGAATTACCCCATCTTGAACCTCTATAAAAATCTTTTGTGTCATTTACATTTCATCACTTCAATTCTTGCATCATATTTGTTTAATTAACGACATATTTGCTATCCATTAGATAACCTCTAAGTACTAAATCAAGCTCTAAATCTCTCTTAACCAAACTTAAGGGTGTTAAGTCTTCCGCTGAAAACAAACCACAAATTTGAGTTAATTTAGACTTAACGGTGAGTTATTCCATCAACACTCGATTAAGTCATGTTGAGAGACTAACTCTTGATTAACTAAATTGGCTGTCCACCAAGGACACTGGGCAAAGATCAACTCTTAATTTTTAAAAGGACTAAATCAAAAATTTGGTAAGGTTTATTCAACCCCCCTTCTAAACCTTACACTTACACCCCTTGGGACCTACAAGTGGTATCGGAGCGGTTGGTTCATTGAACCCTCCGCACCGGTTCTTGAACTAGATCTCCAAACTTTTCAAAGTCCGCTTTAGTACTTAAACTTTCAAAACTCTTTTTATCATTAAAAGTTATTATCATGGAAGCAAATTTGACACGCATCCCTATGTTCACTATTGAAGAATTTGATGATTGGAAAATTCGTGATGCAGGATCATCTATCGCATTACATGTTGAGATGTGGATAGTGATAGAGGATGGGCCAGCTGCAAATCTTAAAGGTGAAACACTGTAGTAAGAAGAGTGCGCATTTGAAGGTGAGGAGGATGTTGCTCCCGGACAAGCCATGGTTGAAAAACCAAGAACCGAATGGACAAATGATGACAGAAAAAAGATACAACCTGGACAATGTAGCCAAGGACATCCTTTACAAAACCTTGGACAAAGCCATGTTCAATAAAGTCAAATCATGCAAAACGGCTAAAGAAATCGGGACAAGCTAACATTGATTTGTGAAGGCTCGAGCAAATCAAAGAAAACAAATTATCGGTGGGTTTGACAGAAATTTGAGAACTTCAAAATGATCTCGGAGAAAACCTGGATCAATCGGATGCTCGGTTCACGTAAATCACCAACGAGTTATCCGCACTTGGAAAGGAATATACGAGAAGAAATGTGTATGAAGATCCTAAAAAGTCTTCAAATTTGAATGGGAAATGAAAGTCATGGCACTAAGACATTCCATGGACCTATCAAAGACATCCAACCATGAACTATTCTCGGACCTCAAAGCCTACGAGTTTGGTGAGAAGAAAAGACCAGGAAGAGACAATTTGTACCCAAAACATTTGCTCTAATTGTTAAAGATGGGAAGAGAGCCGAGGTCAAAGAAGTCATTGACCCGGAAGAAATAGCCCTACTAGTAAAAATGTTCAACAAGTTCTTCAATAAGAACTACAAGAGAAGGCAGGGGCGAATCTTCCGAGAAGACACTCGGCTCCTCCAAATCAAGGGAAGATAGGCCAACCAAGAGAACAGATCATCAAAAAGTCTGAATATCAAAGGGTCGACAATCAAAGAATGGAAAGCCGATCAAAAGGTTGAATATCTATCTTTGAACTCAGAGGCAACCAGGTCACTATGCCATTGATTTGCCCATATCCTGTAGTCAACAAATACAGGAATGAAGAAGAAAGAAAGGTCTTGAGAGAAAGAAGACAAGAAAAGAAAAAGGCAATGTTGGCTGCAGGAAAATGCAGAGTCAAAAGACACATGGTGATTGAGAGCAAGCGGTGAAGCCGACTACTCAAGTGACTCTAAAGAAGAAGCCCGATCGTCGATGGCCAAGGAACAAGATCAATCGACCAAGAAGATGAGGTAAACTCCAACTCACCAAACTCGATTCTAGTGATAGTGACTGTGACACACACACTTCATCACCCACTCGATCTTTATGACTCATTAGGCAAAATGATGAAAGATTTTGAACACATTAAATCCTCACACACACTACTAAATGAGGAAAACAGCCTACTCAAGAGCCAAAACTCACGGTGACTAAGGAGCCGAGTACTCTAAGTCAAATAGCCGATGAGAATGAAAGTTTAAAGGTGAAAAAGCCAAGCTAATAGCGTAAATTGCTTTGCCATAGAAAAGAGGGAGAATGACCTCAAAAATGTTATTGCCTCATTCACTAAGGCATCTAAATCATTAGATGATCTTATTATGAGTCAAAGAGAATGTGGAGACAAGACAGGGCTTAGGATTTAACTCTCTGTGATATGTCAAACTTCGAGAGTAATTTTGGAAAAAGGATATTCAAGCAATGAAAAGTCTAAAAATCCAAAACTCTAAATGTTGCACACACATTCACTCCAAAACACAATTACAAGCAAACGGCCTTGGTTATAAAGGAAAAGGAAAACGGCCGATTGAGTGCGCTGAAAGGACAGTGAGAAGAGATTCAACCGAGTTCCTCAAGAATCTCCAAATAGAAAATACTCTGTAAAGAAGAAGCAGAGCTACCAAAACCCCAGAAAATCTATAAAAGAAATACATATGATGGGAATGGTAGAAAATATCCAAGCCAAGTCGATTGGAATAATGTGAACTATCGCATGCATAGACTTATGGCCATTCCAAAAGTATAAGAGCTTTCATCAACACACATATGCACCTAGGCACTACATTCAAAGACACCACAATTACCCAAAGAAGGCGATTGCCAAAACACATATGCAGCATACGGACAAAAGAGACACTGTATGAACCTAGAATCCCCAAGCAATTTACCAAGATTAATTATGATTATGGCATCGATAGATGGCAACCCCTTAGAGTCAAATCATTTGGCTATAAGTTGGTTGGATCATCTTACAATTCTAACCCCTCAGGACCCTGCAGACAAGTATGGGTACCTAAAACTTAATTTCTTGATTGCGGGTTCAAGAAAAGCAGTGAGTGCAAGGAACCTGGTATATGGATAGTGGGCATTTCCGGACATATGACAGAAATAAGAACAATCTGTCAAAATTCAAGGAAGTTAAAGGAGCAAAAGTCATATTTGGAGGAAATGAAGCTCGGTGAAATAAGAGGCATTGGATCCATCAAGAGGAATGGATTAGAAATCACAGATGTTGCATATGTTGAAGGACTCAACTTCAACTTGCTTGCATCATCAACTCTGTGACAAGGGCTATAATGTTGGATTTAACATGGGTATATGCCAAATCAAGGAGGTGAATCGAATGAAGTTGTGTTGCAAGGATGCGACAAAAGAACATGTATGTAGTAGATTGGTCAACCGCTACACCCAAAGACTGTCTACTAGCAAAAAGCACAAATTGAATCAAGTTGGTGCGTGGCGAAAAAAGCCGAGTCACCCGAATTTCAAAACGATTAACAAGCTTGCGTAGTAGTCTTGTGGAAGGACTTCGCACTCGATACGAAAGGAGAGTATATGTGACGCATGTCGAAGGAAAACAAATCAAATCATCATTCAAAGAAAAGACATGCCCATCTTCAACAAGAATATTGCATTTGCTACATATGGATCTATTTGGATGGAACCGGCTAGCATATGTGGAAAGAAATACACCTTGGTGGTAGTAGATGACTACTCAAGATATACATGGACAATATTCATGTGTGAGAAGAAAGAAACTCTACGTAAAACTACCACAAATCGATGAAGAGGATTCAAAATGAGAAGAGCAAACCATTATCAAAATAAGATCGTGCGGAGGAACCGAGTTTGTCAATGGAATAATAACTCGATATTGTATTGAAAATGGTATTGGTCATGAACTATCTGCTGACAAGGACTCCCTTTGTGAGAATGGAGTTGCGAAAGAAGGAATAGAACTCTCAAAGAAGCAAAGAAGGACCATGTTAGTCAAGCGGGGGCTACCAAAAAGATTTTGGGTCAAGCAATCAACACGACTTGCTACACTCAAAACAGATGTATGATAAAAGTATTAACTGACAAAGACTCCCTATGAGATTTGGACTGGAAAAAAAAACCAAATGTTGCGTATTTTAGAATATTTGGATGTAAATGCTTCATCCACAACAATGGCAAAGATAACCTAAAGGCCTTCGATGCTAAAGCGATGAAGGTATCTTCTTGGGATACTCAACAAAGCAAAGCCTTCAGCAGTACTCAACAAAAGGACTATGGTTGCGGAAGAATCCATTCATGTGGTATTCGATGAGTCAAATGTAAATGGAGAAGCAATTGAAGAGTCGGTGATAAGTGAATCATCCAACCATCTGAAGAGTCCTATCTTTGAAGTCAATTTGGAATTATAAACTCGGAAGAAGATGAGATAGTGAATCTCAAAAACAAATTTGGAAAATTTGCGGCTAAGTGACTACGAGAGAGCTCATCAAAGCAACACAATTGCTAGACGATTGAATCCACCAACTTACTTCAACTTTGATGTAAGATGGTGAGAGACCATCCACGAGAACTTGTCATTGGAGATATAAGAGAAGGTGTTAAAACAAGATCGAACTCAACAAGAAGCTATGTTCACATGCTTTATCTCGCAAATAGAGCCCAAAGATGTGTTACAAGCATTGGACGACACACATTGGATTCAAGCTATGCAAGAAGAAGAGTCAATCAGTTTGAAAGAAATAAAGTATGGGAATTAGTTCAAAGACCCATCCATCAAAACGTTATTGGTACTAAATGGGTGTTCGAAACAAGATGAACGAGGAAGGTTCGTGGTAAGAAACAAAGCAAGACTAATAGCCAAAGGATATTGCCAAGAAGAAGGAATAGACTTTGATGAAACATTTGCTCTGTAGCAAGATTGGAAGCTATAAGGATGTTTCTTGCCTATGCGACTCACAAGAATTTTTCTTGTATATCGATGGTTGTAAAAAGCGCATTCCTAAATGGTTTATTGGACGAAGAAGTGTATGTTGAACAACCTCCAGGATTTGAGCGAAGACTCTTGGAGATAAGGTATACAAACTCAAGAAAGCTCTGTATGGATTGAAACAGCACCCGAGCATGGTATGACACGTTGTCACAATTCCTAGCGAGAATGGATTCACAAAAGGAAAAGTAGATAGAACACTTTTCGTAATTCAAGACAAAAAAGTATATCTTGCTTGTTCAAATATATGTGGATGACATCATTTTGGATCCACAAACAGAGAGCTATGTAAAAAAAATTTCAAACCTCATGCAAAGTAAATTTGAAATGAGCATGATGGGAGAGCCGACATTCTTCCTTGGACTCCAAGTGAAACAATGAAGGATGGAACCTTCATAAGTCAAACAAAATACACCGAGATTTAATGAAGAAATTTGGTATGGAGGAGAAGTCTTTCGTGAAAATACCAATGAATACATCATCAAAATGGACATGGATGCGGATGGCAAGCTTGTAGATCAAACAAGATCTGAGCACTTATTGGATCATTGCTCTATCTTACAAAGCGGGCCGGACATCACCTTTCTTTGTAGGTGTATATGCAAGATTTCAATCGCTCCAAAAGAGAGCCATATGACAAAGAAACTAAGAAAATATTGAGATACTTGAAAGGAAGCCAAGAAGTTGGCTTATGGTATCCAAAGGAAGGTGGATTCAAGCTAATTGGCTATTGATTCGACTATGTTGGATGCGAGTTGTGGAAGAGCACCTCGAGGCACATGTCAAATCTTTGGGAAACAGTGATTTCTGGTTTAGCAAGAAGCAAAACTCAATAGCCACTCTCTGACTAAAGCGAGAATACATACTGCGGGGTTGTTGTGCCCAAATCCTATGGATGAGACAAAGAATGGTGAGAGACTATGAAGTTGAGGAAAAAGAAATTCCAATCATGTGTGATAACACAAGTGCAATTGCAATCACTCAAAATCGTGTTGCACTCAAGAACAAAGCATATCGATGTCGATATCACTTCATAAGAGATCATGTTGAAAAGAAGGACATCATCTTGGAATATATATCAATCGATAAACAATTAGCCGACATCTTCACAAAACCATTATGTGAGTCAAGATTTGAAGAACTCAAGCATGAGTTAGGGTTAATTGAGCTAAGTCGACACTCGGAAGAATCAAAGAAAAGAAATGGAACACAAAAAAAAAGGGAAAAAGAGTGAACTCACAAATCAGCTAAGTAAATCACCAGATATCGGAAAGACTGACTATACCAAGTCGGTGACAATTTTGAGTCACAAAAGAGAATTGTGAGAAGAAGAGTTAAACCAAACTAAGGATAAAAGTGAGTCATTTATGAGCCAAGTCACAAAAACGCAATCGTTTTTGACTAAGCGGGAATGTTTTTAAGAATTACGTCAAAGATAATTATGAGCGTGTACAGGCAAAAGCCGCACACAAGCTTATGATTGTATATAAATTTGCCGCATTAAATACGAGACATTAAATGCTAAAACGGCGTGCAAAATCTAAGCCGTTGATTTCGATCACATTTCAAAAACCACCCGCACGCCCTTTCATAAACCATACTTAAGCTTTCCTTCTTCTCTCTCTCATATTACCAAAACCGTTCATTTATTTCGGAAGCAAAAGCAAAACTCTCTCAAAACCCTATCTATCTTCAAATCAACCTCTAAGTTTTCTTCGGTGAAATCCTAAAAAAAAAAATGGCACCCACCCATGATTTTGTCAAGTTAGGAAAGCAAATCCACACCGGTCTCTTGTGGATTTCGACGGCATGGTGAAACAGGGGTCCGACGACACCTTAGTGAAGAAAATTCTGAGAAATTTGAAACGTCTGGTGAAATCATTTCGACGATGGAATATCCGATGACCTATGTGGAGGAGGTCGCGATTCTACGTGAACGCCGAGACTCACGATGAAGGGATAAAGTCATCATTCACGGAAAGCAATTCACCATCTTTGCCAAGGATTTGGTGAACACGCTCACTACCGAGCGGAAGGAGCATCGAGAAATCAACGATCTTTGATGTAAACCTGGATGATGCTTAGAAGGAAATAGCCAAGCCCGACTATATTGATAAAATAGTTTACACAAACAAACAAGAGGTGTTGAAGGAGGATTACCACAAATGTTGGACATAGTTGCCAAATGCATAGACATCAAATTTGGCGACTTTGACCAATCACAAAAGCAAATTGATCGTAATGGCTGCGATCTTTGAAGAAAAGAAAATAAACCGGGTTGAGTTTGTCTACAGCAGACTCTGCGAGAATGTAGGGAACAAATCCTTCAAGGAAGATGGTGCATTTGGAGGATCCCAGGATATGGCCTGGTGATTGGCCGGTGATGGAGGTGAGTGAAAGGAGTTCTCTTAGACATGGAAAGGCGTTCCATGTCAACAAGAGGATGTTCAGATCAAACCTCTCTGGCGCACGAGAAGAGAGACCACGCCAAGAGAGCTTACACGAGTGAGGGGAATCAGTGACCCTGAAGATACAACTGTTTCCTCTCCACAAAGAAGAAAGCTGCCCAGCAGCTGCTAAGAAGATGTTGCTCATGCAGCAAAGAAAAACAAACCTGCTCCTGCCCCTGCAGCCGAGTCACCTACCCCGCGGCCGTGTCTCCCGCCAAAGAAGAGCGTGGTCGAGAAGGACTCTCAAATACCTTCTCTCGATCGTCAAAAAGAGGAGAACGATAAGCCAAGACGGCCGGCTCCTCGAAGAAAACACCAAAGCCACCGGCCCCGTCGCCCCGGACTCGGAAGAAACTCTCTCGAACCAGAAATTCCTCGGTACAAACTAGAGACGAAGAAGAATCATCAAGCACTCCGAGCTTGAGAAACCTGGGTGAGTCACCACTCAGTGGAGCAGACACAGGAGACTAGCTGGAGAAGTAGAGTCCCCAGGATGTAATTGATGAAACACTAAGTCTCTCTGAAGGCGATCAGCCAGAGGCAAACTAAAAACACAATTGTAGTCCGCGTGAGACACTGAAAAGAAGGCGAGAGTGATAGTGATGTGATGATCCTATCCCCACTTTACCCGGACATCCAAAATCGTCATGAGAGTGGAGGAAGTGGAAATTGAGTCGATCAAGGGAACAATTCCAACGGCCTGAATTTATAGAAGAGGAAGAGGAAGGCTGAACTTCCTTGGAGTGACCACTTTGTGGTCCAAGCAGATGGATGAAGAAAAGCGCATGGATATCTTGGATCTTCAAGGACAAGGAGAAAGAAAAGGCCGCCGTAGGAAGGCGAGGTACGTGAGAAGGCCGATCTCCGCCCTATCAGGCACCACATAACACACACATCATCTCCTTGATGTCTTATCGCATGATGATGAGGATCCAGGACTGCCGCCGCCACGGAAAAGTTGCAAATGCAGCAAAGCATTGCACAAATCGAGAATCCTTCACGAGAAAAAGATTGATGGAGGGACCAGGAGAGTCCTCCAAAACACACGGTGAAATTGATCCAATGGGAGTGGTTCAGCAAATCGCCACCGTTGTTGCTTCCACCACTTCGACTCACTCGGGAGAAGGAATTAAGGAACTGGCGATGGCGGGTTAGTGGGGACCCCAGTTGAGCCAACCCCTAATGAAGGTGTCTCACCACCGCCCCAACTGAACACTCGGTAGAAACAACCAGGAGTTTGGAGACGAGTGACCCCATTCCAAGTCACTCGGTGGTGCGCCCGGTGAGGGGGAAACTCCTCCATTGCGGCAAGGTCGTAGAATGCTGCGGATGATGACTCCACGACGAATCTAGGAGGCGAAGTGGAGAAGGAACAACCACAAAGTACACAACAAGTTGTCATCAACGAAGCTCGAGACATTGAGATTGTCTCGGTGAGGTGCCAACCGCTCTGAAGGCTAATGACGCGCGCCGATGCGGTCGAGGCGAGGAAGGAACAACCCGGGAGTTAACACTGGGCGATGAAAATGCAATCCATGGGGTTGAGACTCAATGGATGCCACCATAGAAGACCCTAAGACATGTGACATCTTGTCGAAAGGGAGGTCCAAGGCCTCTGCAGGTTGAGATCTGTAGGAGGTAATGAAGGCCCACGGGAGGTTGAGACTTCCGGGGTAAAGAAACGAAATAGAGAACATCTCTCCTACAATCATTGATCCATCCCGAAAAAGGAGATAAGCGCTTCATGATTCCCAGGATAACCCCGATGTAACCTTTTGGGATCGAAGGAGACGAAGAAGTTGAGTCATCCCCGTGACCGATTCAAAACTCAAACTTCGGCTACGGATGTTCCCAAAGACGAGCAAGTCGATCTCAAGACTACTCGTCAAACTTTCAACTTTGATGATGAGCCACCAATGGAAATCTCATCATCATCCGATGACGCTCGATAAGGCCGAGGACCAGTCCACTCAATTGGAGAAACCAAGTGAGACCAACGGGCTGTTGAGCAATTGAAGCTCGGCAAGTCGGGTCCACTTCACAAAAGACCTCGGTGAAAGCAGTCTCTTGCACAAAGCTTCTCCAGTGCAGCGGGTTCGACTCAAAAGGAACTTCACGCGCACCTCTCGTCATTGAACAAATCCCGATGAGCCATGATGACTCCTTTGTAGAATCATTTCCTTTCTCCCTCGGAGGTACCGACCTCCCGAAGAGTTAGAGAACGAGCTCGCACGCTTCTGCTGCACTGATCCTGTCATTCCGTCAGGTACCATCGTTCGGTGACTATGACTTTGACGCCGCATGGCCATCACCGCAACGGAAGAAACAACGTGAAGTTCGGGAGGTGTTCAAGGCATTATTTGCTGAAATTGAACGGATGGAGAGGCACCAGGCCTCTATGGACATGCGATCGGACAAAGAGATGCCAACCTATCCGCGACTTGAGAGGTATAAGCGTCGGGGATCGGGAATGGTGGCAACAAAGAACAAACAATGCGTTTGGAACAAGTTAGATACTTCAGGACATTGTTTAACAAGTCTGCTGGTATGGAGAGTCGAGAATCTTTGATGCAAAAACGAAATTGAGAGAACACATTGAGCACATGCATGAAGCTCACACGCCGAGATAAAGGCATTGCGTGAGCAAAATAAGAGTGATCTACTGGCGTATGGAAGACAACATGAATAGAAAATTCAGCTTCTCATGGGCCGAGATGAAGCTATTTTCAGAGAGTCCAACGCTACTCGCTTTGAATTTCGTGCCGCATACGCATACACCGCAGCCAGACTCGAGGCGTAACTCGGCTATCGCCATGCTCGACTTCCTACTTGCCAAGATATGTTTCGGGTGTTCCTCTCTCCTTTGATGATGCCAAAAAGGGGAAGAGGAATACTTTAAAACGCTAAAGAGATCTGAAGTTGAAAATGAGGAAAGCGGTTTGTAAAGGAAAAGACAAATTTGAGGAAGTGTCAAAACAAAAGAAAGGAAAGTCTGTTGAGGGTGAAGGATCGAAAGATGTGACCTTGATGATTGCACAAACCCCCAACAAGGTCTTGTCTGGTGACATTATCAAAGCAACAAACTCCCAAATGACTCGCCACTCCAACACTGCTATATCTATGGTGAAAAGAGAAAAACAATTGAAGCGGGGATGGAGGAAGTGGAAGGAAGAATGGATGCCCGAGTTATGAATATCTTGAAACAACATGGAGGCATTCCAAAGAGAAGCGAGAGACACTTATGCCATCTCGGATGTCGGGACCGAGCCACGATCGTTGATGAATTTAAAACGCTCGCATTTGAAGGATACTTTGCAAAAATGTCTATGGCTCAAGCTTGGGACTTATCTTGGGAAAAGGGTCTCACGTTATGTGAAGAAGAAGGCGCAAGCTGACTGGACTCACAGCTGATCACTCTGCTTTGGTCACTCAGTGAAAAGAAAAAGACCTAGTACAATACACGCCCAGGTAGAGGAAGAAGCGAGTGGTGGAGGAAGAGGTTTGAGACCTAGGCCTCGCCCAAAAACATTGAGTACGTAGATCCAGGCAAGAAAGGAGGGATCTTGGCCGGGTCTTGACCAAGTAGCCAATTTGCAAGTGGCTAAAAGTAATCCGAGTATGCGAAAAGAATAGAAGAAGAAAATAAGAGACAAACTCAGCTATGGGAGGAAAGACAAGAGAGATTAAGAAGAGATGAAGCTGCCGGAAGGCATATGAAAAAAGAAGAAAGAAGGCGGCCGATGATGAGAAAAAGAGAAGAAGAGTAGAAGATCTTGAACAAGATGAAAGAAGGAGGCAATGAAGGAGATGAAGTGTTCTTTGTCCACCCCTTCATGTATTTTACTATGTAAATACATACTATGTAAGTCTTCGCAATAAAGCTAAATTTTTTAGACAAATGTTTGCTCACGATACACCTTTGTAAATTGTGTAAAAGAACAAGAATGTTATGATCAATAAAAGGATTGATTCTACGCATACATTCTATGTGAAGACACTATCTGTATGTATCTTTGCTATTTACATTTTGGAATGTTTTAAGTTTTGGCATCATCAAAAAGGGGGAAATTGTTGGGAAATTTATTGTTTAGATTTTGATGAATGCCATGTAAAACTTAGAATAGGAAGTTGGCACCCCAATTTTTGTTGTAAAATGCATTGTAATAAATAGGGCTGGTCAAGTGAGTTAAGTCACTATGCCCAAACATGCAAGAAGACAACGGAGACGGAAGGAAGACTCATTGCAAAGACGAGTTGAGTATGGCAAAGAAGAGAAGACGGGAACTCTATCTTGAAGGAGCGGTGAGATGCGGTGAGTGGAGTATCGATCAAGTCAACTCAAGAAAAGCCAAGTCTCAAGTTGAAGTGACGGAAGAGTCATCCAATGATTGGAAGTCGACTCTAAGTCACCCGGGAAAGCAAGGAAATGCGGTCAAGTCGAGATAATCAAAAAGATCCGTTGCACGAGAAATCAAGAGAATTACTTAAACAAGTAATATCTCCATGATACCTTTCTCGAAGTGCTCGATCCCAGAAGCGTGCAAAAGTAATAAATCAATGGAAAGCACTACACCGTGTTAGAACCTTGAAAAGGTGAAGAACAATTCATACGAGGAAATGGCAATTCCAAGGATCGCAACAAGACAAGCCAGCGACCACAAGTGACTTTCAAAAATAAGCCTATCTCTTCAATGGGCGGCAGATTTTTGAAAGATCACTATAAAAGGCCGAGGAATGACTACGAGAGCGATGAGCAGAACCACAAACATTTAAGCAATTATTAGAATCAGTAACCTGAAATATTCTCAAGTCATTAAACGCTCAATCCTCAAGCCTACACTACGAAGAACATCAATCCAACACTCACCGTGAAGGAAAGATAACTTCAATCAGTTGAAGAGGAAATTATTGAAGAATCAAAGGGGTCTACATTCCACAAAGGATTGTAGGAAGGTTCAAGGTCGAACAAGTCTTGAGCTTTTGGAGGGCTTCGTGATCAAATCCAAAGAGCTTGAGCAAGTGAGCTGTAGTAGCAAGGCAAATGCCGCCTGTGAAGAAGAAGTCGAGTCACGAGAAGCAATTGGTGAGTGATCAAGGCGTCTCGGCATCGAGTCCCAAAGGATCAAGTCGTTTGTGTGATCAAGACTTGTATATGGACTGTTACCACTTTGTATCTTCGATCAATACCTAGTGGATTCCTCCGGGGAGTTGGAGAAGAGAGGAGTAGAAGAATTACCCCATCTTCGAACCTCTATAAAAATCTTATTGTGTCATTTACATTTCAAAGACTTTAATTCTTGCATCATATTTGTTTAATTCTACTTGACATATTTGCTATCCATTAGATAACCTCTAAGTACTAAATCAAGCTCTAAATCTCTCTTAACCAAACTTAAGGGTGTTAAGTCTTCCAATGAAAACAAACCACAATCGAGTTAATTTAGACTTAACATTTGAGTTATTCCATCAAGCTGACTCGATTAAGTCTGTTGAGAGATTAACTCTCTTGATTAACTAAATTGGTTGTCCACGAGGACACAGCTGTGCAAAGATCAACTCGAATTTTAAAAGGACTAAATCAAAAATTTGGTAAGGTTTATTCAACCCCCCTTCTAAACCTTACACTTACACCCCTTGGGACCTACAATGTATAGTGTCAACTCGAATTTTAAAAAGGACCAAAAGAGAAAAGTTGGTAAGGTTTATTCAACCCCCTTCTAAACCTTACACTCACACCCCTTGGGGACCTACAATAATGAACACATGCTCACATATATGGAAATAACGGTCGTGACAAAGCGTGCGGGGATAAAAAAGTTCCTTATGGTCACGAACAATGGAATCGTGCCAAAGCTGTGTATGGTTAAGAAAATTCCCTTCTCCCTGGGTGCCACCCCGGTCCCGTCACACCACAAATTTTTTTTTGTCCCGTTTTGTATGTGGAAAAAAAAAAAAAAAAATTATGTGTTTTTAAAGGAAAAAATAATTGAGCTAGGGGGAAATGGGGAAAAACAATTAGGTTAGGGGTAACAATGAGTCGTAGCTACGCCCGCCTAGTAGGGATGTCAACCGACGGGTCCAAGTAATAGCGTAACCAATTCACAAAAGTGAAGTTAATAGAATGACAAACTATTAAAAAAAAATTGTATAATTAATTATAATTTTTTTTTTTTAATTTCTTAATAAAATTAAATAAACAAATAGAAAAAAGGTTGGGGCTCAAGTTGGCCCTCTTGTCTCTGCCTAGAGATGTTAAACGGGCTGACTCTAGTGGTTTCGGGCTAAAACGGTCTTCGGGCTAAACAACATTAAATCGTCGACAATATTGGAACCTTACCGTAACCCTAGTGGGCTTCGGGCTAAACGGACCGCTATTATCGAGGCTATAAGTCAAAAACTAAAAACTATATATTTAAATCTTAAATTTTAAACTCGAACATATATAACATTTTAAGTTAAAGTATTCATTATAAAAAAGTCATGCATAGTTTATAATCATACAATATTAATAAAATAATAAAATATAAAATTTTTATGATCTAAATTTTAAAAATAATACTATAATAATAAAGATAGCATTATTTACCCATACAAAATGGAAAAATTAATACTTTTTTTGAAATTATTCATATGACTATAAGTTATAATTTTTAAAATTATATATATATATATATTTAAATCTATTAAAGATGGTGAGATGTGATCGAATTTTAATAAAATATTTAATAATATGTAATATTACTAAATATTTAGTAATAGGTAATATGTAATAAACTAGATATATTGTAGTAGAATTAATATATATATTACTATTAAAAAGTTTGCTTAATTTCCACTGTCCTTGATCAACTCCGAGATTCATATGGAGCGTTGACCAATGCGGACGACACATAAAAGATGGGCAACCATATTAAGAGTAATTTTATATGTCACCGTATAATATATTATATACCTTTATATACCTTTATTTCAGAATACTTTCACAATTGCAACACGACATGTCCTTGTCAAATATTATAAAAAATAGAGTATCAAATAAAACCAATTAACAGTGTCCTTACAATTTGAAAAATAAAAATCCAGTAGCATCAATTCTAAATTCTTCAAAAAAAAATTCTTAAATTTTAAATTCCGAATCAGTGTGCTTTAAATGCTGAGCACATGTCTTGTCTTCCTTAAAGTTCTATTTAATTGATACAAGACGGAAAACTTGCACGGATCAAATGTTTGCAACATGATGTTGTATTTTAATATTTGTATTGCATCTGTAATTTTTTTTTAAGTACAATAGAGGATAACAAGGAGGACACACACTCGTATGAGATCGTATTGAAGTTAATCGTCTTTGTTAACACAAATTTCTAACATGGAGCCAATGGCGAGAAGGGACGATATAGTAGACTTGGCCAATACACGAAAGTGGGGTGGGCGAAATAAAATCCATAAAAAATCATATAAATTTCAACTAATATATATATTTTTTTAAAAAAATTGCCTAGTAAAAAAATTTTTTTAAAAGAGGGGGGGTAGGGGCGGTTTGCCCCCTGGCTACGCCAACGACTGGAGCATGAGCTCGATCCTTATTGCATCTTGTATTTTATACAATGTATAAATATCTTTAATTTCGTGCAAGTTAAATTTGGTCCAATTACTTTTTGTTACATTTGCACACGAATAAGATTTATACAACATAACATATTTATTATTATATGAAATATGAATGAAACAAAAATTGGATCAAAATTTTAAAATAAATTTAGAATTTTTAAAATGTTCCTGATTGATTATTTCTTGTTCCAACAGATTATTATTGTTAATTTATAGTAAGCACGACTGCACGAGCATTGTATTACTTCTGGATCTTGATTGACGTGTCAACCGCAACAAAATTTAGGTTGGTAAACAACCACATTACATACGAAATTCTTTTAGTCTGCTATGGTATGTGTTGGTCTTCTATATATCATACTTCTAAACTATTATTCATTATTATTTAAGCATATACTGCTGTTAGTTTAGGATTTCGATGACTTGTGAACCTCTAGAAATTTCAGACTGGTAATTACATATGACAATTGTTTTTTTCTTGAGTACAAGGGTCTCGGAGAGTGAGACTGGTGGAATTATATCACATGTCAATGATATGAATTACTAATGCTTAACCAGCTATGCTATATATGACAAATTTAAGTTTGGTATTGATTGCTAATATTTAGTTATCTTATGTCAAATCATTAAATAACTCAAAAAACCTAAATTGAATGTATCCAACTCATAGGTACTTAATTATATTTATACAATATTTCAATCAACTAACATTATAAATGTTATATTATATGGTGCAATATACCCGATTTTGCTTTGCAATTAAATATTTGAATTGGTCAATTAATATGCAACATTTTCTCACAGCCAATGCAGTTGAATTATATGAAAGAACCCAAAATATGCAAGCATGTGATTGATTTATTTATTAAGTGATATCAATTTCACTTCACGAAAAAAAGATGGTCGTTATGATGAGATAATTTCTAGCATAAGTAACGAGTAATAATGACCCAATTACTAGAAAACATATGTTTGGAGTAAATACACTTTGGACACGCGGGCTAGTTGGTAGATTTGGGCCTACGATTTTAAAATCTTATTCACCACAACTTGGACCATTTAAGATTTGGGCCATAGCTTAACTGGCCAACTTGAGAGACTGGTTTACCTGGGCTTGGGCTGGCTTGAGCCACTTGACTTCTTTCTTGGATAATGTCAAACAGGTTTGGAATTGTCGTTATTTTGGGTTTAAAAATCTTGGGAAAAGACATGAATACCCCATTTTCCATATTCAATCCCCGCAAAATATGATCGGCCCTGTTCTTTCCGAAATATACCAGATCCAGGTTAAATGTGGACAAATATATGCTCTTCAACAGTATTGCAACATTTCCTCCAAAAATCACGGCTACACGATCACAACAAGATCTCGATCACAATAGAATTCTCCCATCCCAAATAATAACAAAAACGGAAGAAACATAGAGATAGGAGGAAAAAATCGAGAGAAAAATCGGACTGTTTGAGATTACAATTCAAACTCAATATCAAGAGGAAGAAGAAGACCAAAAAAGTAACAACAACACGATTTGTTTATCTTGTTCGAGAATACCTTGTTTCGATTAGTTTCATGATTTCTGAGATAGAAATTTAGGTTTCAATGTGTATTGAATGAAATTGACATTGAATTCAACCAGGAATTTTGCATGTGAATCCAAAAACATGACGGTTGTGAGCTTCAAAATGCTTATTTTGTTCGAATTATGATCCAAAATTCTACAAAAATTGCTTCTCGTGATTATCTACAAATAAATCGTGTGAATGGAAAAATCGAATGCAATACATTACGTGATTGTTTCACATATATTTCTTTCTTGTTTCACATATGTTTCTTTTATGTTTCACAATTGTTTCATTCGCCTAATACAAAGACATTCGCTTCTTCGACGTACATGAAATATTGTTTCATACATGTTTCATTTATATTTCTTATATATTTCACTTAGCTACCTTTTCATTGAATTCAGATTACATGGAGAAAATCCCGGTATGTCGTATACCACATTTACAAATTTCTCACAAATATATTATTTTAACGATCGGTATATCTTGAGGTCTCTCATGGGTTGTGCACGTATCATCTACTAAACAATTTGAAGGCAAACTTCAAAAGGAAAAACAAATAAATACGAGATCCATTCATAGTAACAACAAAAGCATACACGAATGAAGAGTTCGAAAAACTAATGTCCGACTTGACAAAGATAAACAACAATTAGACCTTATTTGTCCATCATCGGCTACGAGAAATAGACACGAATCCACCGTCGGAAAGCGGGCGATACTTTGTCATGACTTCAAACATTGCGGAATCATCGAATGCGACTATGGCTAGGAGAGACCTACCAGTAACAACTTTGCTCGAAAACATGAGATCTCTAATTCAAGATTGGACGCGGGGCGTCGGATTAAATCAAGATCAACATTCACAAGGATGACAAAAAGAGTCAAGAGTATATGGGAAAAACTACACCATTTCACTAAATTTAAGGATAATTTAATGCAAACTTTCAAAGACATGGTCCATTGTTTTATAAATGTTTCTTATATGTTTCATTTATATTTCGTGAAGCGATCAAATGACTATATCTTCAAAGTCACGAAGCCGAGAAAACATTTGTTGTGGACTGGAAAAAGGACTTGCACATGCAACAAGTTTCAAATGGATGAATTCCTTGCCCACATGCTTTAGTGGTAGAAAAAGATTTGAATGCAAATTCGCACCAATCTTCGCTTGGCATACTACACGAAGAAAACAATGGATGCAAACTTATTTGAAAAAGCAGTGTATCCAATCTCACATGAAGATACCAGGTCTGCGGATGAAATCAAACGATGAAGACTCTCACGTGAGGGCAATGCAAAATCTAGAAAGCCAAAGAAAAGAAGACACAGGGCATCTTGGGAGAAAAAGGGCCAAAACCAAATGTGGAAGATGTGGGGATCCTATTCATAATAGAAAAACATGCGGGAATCAACCAAAAACAAAATAGGACTCGTAGTAGAATATTACTATTACGAATATACATGTAATTGATCTGACTTCGACATATAGAGAATCAAAAGCAAATTGTTTCTATGTTGTTTCAAATATGTTTCTTACAATAATATGACAAAACAAATGTTTGTTTGGAATGTGTTTCATATATGTTTCTATTACACAACGAAACCATTTACCAAATAGAGACCATAAGAAACATAAAACAAAACGCACAATATTTTTAATCCCAAACCAATCGACAACAAAACATTAACGAAAAAACATCTCATAACCCGTCTCCAAATTGTTCAAGAACGTACTACCCACAAAATCTAATCGTGAATCGAAACGAGCCAATAACAATCCAAATCCTCCAAGGAAAGTTATTATAAACATCAAATATCCCATACAATTAAAAGTACCAAACTTAAGACAAATTTGTTCAAATGATTACACAAATTATCAAGGTTTTCAGTAACAACAATTGCCTAGAATCCTTAGGGAGTGAGGCGAGAATCTCAATGTCGTTGTCGTCCTCGTTTTCGGTTTGTTGCTTGACTTCGGCGTGATTGTAGAGCAAATGACTAAACTTGACCGCTCATTTCTACGTCAAACGCCTCACATCCATTTTCTTCTTGGCAACAAAATACTCCACATAACACGTAACAAAAACGCCAATCACTACAAAAAGAAATGAAAAAATGGACAAATCGGACATATAAAACAACAAAAATAAAAACAACAAAAAAGAACAAACAAATGGAAAATAAATAGAAAAAACTTACTTCTTGGTCCGCAAAGGAATGTCTTTCACAACAATGACTTTCATAGCAGCGAATTTGGATCACCGGAATACGCACCTCGCTAAGAACAACATAGGGATGTACACCATAAAAGGCTACCAAAGGTGGCGGGGAAGGCGAGGAAGGAGAGAGTTGTAAGCTTTCACGCCTTCAAAGAACAACTTTAAGAGAATCATCCGTCTTCAACGAATTGTATAGATAGATAGTTATCTCCTTCACGCTCACCGTCTCATTACCCAATGTTCCATATCAATGCAATGTATGGGGAACAAGATATGATCAACTTTCAACCATGGCCGTCTACACGCTATATCATATCCCATGATATTGTCTACAAGCGTGGTATTGACATTGATCATGGACATATCAAATTGTTTCTTCTTCTTTTTGTTCACTTGGCAAAATTTCTTATAAATGCTTTAGATGCACCGGTCAAATATCAAATCGGTTGTTGTGAATGTCACATCACTATACCCGTATAGGAACTTCTTCCTCAAATATAAAAAAAACACATCAATATGTTGCAAAATGAACACAAAACACAATAAAAAACGAAGGAACAATTCAAAAAACAACATGAAAGACAATAAAACTTATAGAAGAAGCCAAGTACTCATCAACATAATACAAGGTTGTGAAACCATTACTTCGACTTCACTTCATGAGACACCAAATTTCAAAGAAGGCTCAACTTTGTCATCTTCCTCCGAGTATCAATTCGGGATGAAAAATAGTATCAAATAAAAACAAAGAAAAAAACAAACTAATCACAAATTTATAAATATTTATGTAATTGTTTCATATATGTTTCAAAATTGTTTCACAATTGTTTGAGATAGTAATTAATTACAAATATGAAAATAATAAAAGTGTATACTCTTGATAATCAAACCCTTCCGCAAGCGGTCATTCAACCCATCCGAAATGAGCCCTTATCCTGGACCTTCACCCATATTCTTGTCCGGCGGGCACCTTCTCTTCACCAAGGCTTTTGGAACTTTTTGGTAGCATCCACAATGGCATCTTTGTCGCCGATGTCTTCCAATCCAATCACCACGTCCACGAGTTCAAAGACCTTCAACGACAACATCACCTGGAAGACTCAAAGTTAGTGGTGAATGAGTTCTCACATGACGGACGGTTTTGAAACCCTCTTCATAGAAGGAGGCAGTTGGAGGAGACACCAATTTGGACTTTTCAAAGCACCCTAAAAACAAAAACAAAAACAAAAAAAAAAAAAAAAGCAAAAGGGAATAAAATAACAAAGAACAAAAAGAATTCAAAAACAACATAATAATAGAAACTATAATTTAAACACACCTTCCCGGTGTAGCTTGGCTTGCACCTTTATTCAATATATCGTCAATTTGAGAAGGGGTGAGATTGTTAAGTTCCGAGAACTAAGAAATTTCTTCTCCTCACCACCTTCCTTGCTCGATTCATCGCCCACCATCTCCATCTCACCACCGTCCTTCCTTGATTTATTAGCCACGTTCTCCATCTCACCACCGTCCTTGCTTGATTCATCATCCACCTTCTTCATGCTTTGTTCCAAACTCACCAGGTCACTAATGCAACTCCTCCACAACACTCGGATCATAATCACAAGATCATTATTTTTTTCTCAACAACAATAGCGTAAAACCTCCTTAAGCACGACCACCAACATCACCCGATTCCGTAGGCATAACATTTCCGACTTCCCCAACGGGAACATCCATATTCCGATCATCAACATCATCATCTCCATCTTTTTCCTCATCTCGCATCTTTCTCGTAACACGAACCTAATGATATGTCATTAGATTCGAACTCTTAGACTACGATTCATCAACTGCTCCACTTCCTCGACACCACCACAAATTCTCGCAAACCCAATGAAATAAGAAAAATAAAATAAAAGTCGAAACAATAAAGAAACAGTTTAAAACATAAATGAAACAAAAACAAGAAAAAAATTGTAAAATCATATTGCATGTTCGCAGACGATTGAAAATCTTCATCTCCAAGTTTTATGCCCTCACTTTGTTGTGTTTCCGGACTTTGAACAAGTCGATTCAAAATCTTCGGGATCTCACAATCAACCCAAGCACAAAACTTCATGTTCACACGGGAAACACTCGTAGAACCAAACGGAAAGCCAACGGAAAATCCTTGAATTCTATAAAATTTTGTACGTTTCCCACCATGATTCTCCTCACCTTGAAGTTTGTTTTTACGTACAAGATTTGCTGCCTCAACTCACGCATATTAACATCCAACAACTCCTCCCCATGGTTATGTGTCAAACACATCCATATCCTTGTCCACCAACTCAAAAATGACATCTCAACCGAACTACCCGTAGAAGTAAAAGAAAAAATGGAGAAAATACAAGTAAAGCCAATTTTAGGGCATCTAGATCCTCATCACCCCAAACACGCATTAAAAAATATTCTTCAATCGATTGCTATTAAACTTGTTTTACGCTTAGCAAAATACTTACGCAATATAACAGCTACGAACATCCCCCGGCAACGAGGGCCTATCACCAACACAATTCGGACCGGTCACAATAGAAAACTCCCCAACCCAAACCTCAATAACTTTTCACCCACAGACACAACCATTTTCCTTCTTCGAGTGGACGACTTGACGTTTCAACGGCGAATGGACAAGCGATTATGGAAATCAACCTCTTTCATGACCAAGAAATATCCAAAACAATAGTTAAACAAAACGAAACACAAAATCAACAACTACTTCAACTTAAATATATAAAAGAACAAATGAAGCATAACGAGAAACAAATAAGAAACGACATCGATACAAACAAAAGAGTACAAATCAAAATATAAAAATAACAAAGAATACACAAAACTCATACCTCAAGAACATCCATTTCTTCAAAAGAAACTTTCATCTTTCCAAACTTTAACACCAACATTTGATTTCACGAGTTTTGGATGGCGATTTAACATCCGAGAACCGCTTCTTCCTCAACAATCGTTTCTACTTTCCTCTTCTTAGAATCCATAGAACCAAACATCACCCTTACAGAAATTTCCTCTTTTTCGAGGAATGCATTTGCTTCCTTCAAAGAACTTCTCAATATTCTTTTATGAGGACAGTTTTAGGAGCATTTTTAGGAGCCATTAAAACAACTACCAAAACCAGAGGTTTCAAAAAGAAATTAAACCTACAAGAACGTGATGGAGCTCAAAATGAAAATCGAAAGAATGGGTGGGGAACGTGGCCACGATCGATCGTGGAATCGCAAAAAAAACGCGCGCCAATCCGGGTTCGAAATTCAGTAATAACCTGTTTTACCCTAGTGTGGAATGTAAAAAAGTGATGGAGGGTAAAAAACCGAAGAGGTAAGTAACGGGTGGGTATATTTGTCATGTTTATTGACCGGGTGGGGCATATTTGTCATGGGGGTGGTATTTTTGTTATTTTTTCAAAATAAAGGGTAGTTTGTATAATTTCTAAAAATCTTCACTACAAGTTGATCGATTCAAACAGAGACATTGATGGTGGAACAAAAATATTTTTGGGGATATATTTTTGATCTAAGGGTTGTTGAGCTTAAAGTCTCTTCTATGGAAGGCCTTTATGATTCGACCTTCCTCCGCCAATATCTCCTCTCATAATCTTGTTATTGTTGAATTGACTTTGGCCACTATGATTGAATATGACTTTTGGCATGAGAAACCTTCTTGTAAATGAGTAGTGGATGATGAGAGAAACACTAGATATTTCCACAATTTAGTTAAACAAAAAAGGATGAAAACTAGAATTCATAGTATTTTTGTTAATGGCATGAATATCAGCGATGAAGATGAGATCCATAAATCATGTGTTGAGCATTTCAAGACTTATCTGTCTAATACCATTCCTCCCAAGATTTTATCGCCTTTTTCCTATCCTCAAATTCGACAATATTGATCTTAATTTTTATGGAAATTCCCACCGAAACCGATGTTAAAAATGTTGTTTTTTCCCATAAGTCCGATAAAGCTTTCTTGCCCCGATGATTTTTTTGCCCACTTTTTCCAAGCTTGTTGGGATATTATTCATCTTGATGTTGTGGAAGTTGTCTTTGAATTCTTTGAGGGTCACCCTTTTCCTAAGTGTTACACTTCTACCACTATTGTTCTTATTCCTAAGATTGGTAATCCCTCTACTTGGTATGATTTCGGACCTACTAGCCTCTGTAATGTGGCTAATAAAATCATCACCAAAATTTTGAACAACATGTTCTCTGTCCTCCTTCCTCTTATTATCTCTCCTTGTCATAGTGGCTTTATTAAAGGTAGGCTTATCGGTGACAACATTCTCCTTCCCAGGAGCTCATCCATTCTATTAATGCTAAGGTAGAACCTAGAAATATTTTCATGGCGAAAGCTTATGATAGGATACTCTCTAGAATGGGATTTCTTGCTAGATGGATATCCTTTGTTGATAATGTCATTAACAACTCTTGGTTTTTCGTGCTTGTGAATAGATTTTCTTGTGGTTTCTTCAAATCGAAAGAGGATTGAGACAAGGAGTCCCCTTGTCTCCTTCCACTTTTATCCTTGCCTGATTTTCTCTCCATGGGTCTTGACCACCTATTTCTTTCTCACCCTTCTATGCTTTACAAATCTCATGGGATTTCCTGTGTCTCTTATGTAGATGATATTATCATCTTTGCTAATGATGATGAAGCGATCCCTTTCTTTGCTTATGGATTTAATCTAAAAGTGCTTTTGTTGTTGACAATCTTCTCCTCATAGAATTTCTAGGATTGTTGTTATTACTCGGTTCCATAATCAATCTCTCCTCTCACCTATGTAGGTGCTCTTTTATATAAGGGCCATAAAAGAAGTCCGCTCTTCATTAACCTCATTGCTAAGATGCGAGAAAAAAAAGTCCAAGGTTGGGCTTGGAGATACTTGTCTTTTGGAGACAAGTTATTGCTCATCAATAGACTTTGTAAGTTTTACCTTTACTCATCTTATACGGGTCATAAACCTCCTAAATGCAACACTCATAAAATTGAGTGAATTATGGCCGATTTTTTCGGGAAAAGACGCCATTAATAAGAAGTTGCATTGGGTTTCTGGAAAAACATTTGCTCTCCTCTTGAGCATGGGGGTCTTGGGATAAGAAGCATTCATGACATCATTTATGTATTCTCCATGAAACTTCGGTGGAGACTTAGGCGTTGAGAGTCTCTTTGGGCTCAATTCATGCATTTTAAATATCTTTGGTGACATGCCTATCTCTTTAACTCCCTCTTCCCCATTACATAGTTTCATTTGGAAAAGACTTTATAATATCGAGCTATCATGAAACCCCATCTTACGGGGTTATTGGCTCGAGTAACATTAGCTTTTCGCATGTCAATCCCCATTGTTCACCACTATTGATTGTGGCAAATCTGGTTTGAAAACTATTGTTGTTAAGTTCTTTTTCTAATGGTTCTGGGATATAGAGAGACTTAAACTCATTAAGGTCTTGAGTGGGCTAAAAAGCGAGGCCAATCCCTATTTCTAAGACAAACAAGGATTTCATGATTTGGACCTCTTTTGGTGTTTTTTTATGGCCTCTGTTTATCAGCTTTTCCAGAACCTCCCTCCTCCCAATTCCATATTCTCCAATCTTTGGAATTCCCTTATCATCCCATGGTCCCCATCCATGTCCATATTCATCGGAGGCTTATTCAAAACATGTTGCCAAATAATAATGTATTGTAGAACAGAGATATTTCCCTGGCATCCAAGTGTCTTTGTTGAACCACTACACCTCCTACTCATCCTATGGTATCTTTTTCTTCGTACACTAAATCTATTCAACATTTATTTCATCTCGACAATCAAGTTATACAAGTGTGGATCCACTTTGCTAGATGTTTGAGATCTTTATATCCCACACACTAAGCACATTAATATCTTCCTTTCGGTATGGAGAAATATCACCCCTTTTGCACACACCGCACACATTACTTGGATTGTACCTTGTTTAATTCTTTGGTTTATTTGGAGAGAAAGAATATCGTAAACATGAGAATGACTCTTTTTCCTACAAAAGAATCTTTCATAATGTTGAAGGTCATGTTCACCTTCTCTCCAATTCAAAGCTCTTCTACATGTATCATTGGAAATGATATAAGGATTTGGCTAATACTTTGGGATTAACATTTAAAGCGCCCTCAAGATTATATCATCGCTGTTTTTATGGTTGAAACCCCTCCCAACTTGGTTGAAACTCAATGTGCACGGAGCATATAATACAACTACTTTAACAATCGGTATTTGAAGGATTCTCGAGAGACTCTTTGGGTGAAACTCTTTGGGCATTCATTGAACCAATCCCATATTGTGAAGGTCCACTACATCTTTGAAGGTTTAGCTCTTTGCTACAACTCGCAACTTTAATATATATGGAACATTCCTCATCTTTGGATAGAGACTACTATTCGAATAATGCAGAATTGGTCATTGGTCTTTATCTCGTTTTCTTGTACAAATTAGAATTAGCTTAGTAGAGGTCTTTCTCTGTGTCTCATATATATAAAGAGGCTAAAACGTTGTTGATAAGTTAGCGGCCATAGGTCCCTCAAATGGTGATAGATTAGTTTTTTCCCTTTCTTCTTTACCTCATACTGTTAAAGGTATTGCTAGAATCGATCAAATTGGTTTGCCATCTTTTAGAACTAGTAGGAATATATATAGATGAAATGAACTTTGTAAAATTCTCTTAATAGTTAGAAATAAATTGGTCGGGAATCCTTATTACCCCACCCCAATAATTTTTGGGGTGTTTACACAAAATATATATATATATATATATATATATGAATTGGATCAAATGAGACCAAATTCCATAGGTATGATGTGTGGACTAATCTGTCCATAAATTTAAAATCCTAGATGGTTGAGATTTGGTGATATAAGCGACCTTTTTTTTTATTTTAAATCAAATAAGGCGGGTTGGTTATTTTCTTATTAGCATTTTTCACCCCCCAATTGGTAACTCCCACCAAATCGGTTCATCTCCCCCACAAATCGCTCGTTTTTTTTTTTTTTTTTTTTTTGAATTTTCATGACTTTGTGGGTTCCTCCATATCGAAATTTTTACGAGCGAAAGAGAATCTCACTTCTCGTGGGTGTGTCGTGGAAGTGTTCAATCATCTTCTCAAGTGAAATGAATTTTTTTCGAGTGAAAGAAAGAAACCCAACCGTCTTCTTGGTGAAGTGAAAGACGGTAAGAATTTTTTTCCCCACTATTTTTGAATTTAATTGTGAAAGTCTAGGGTTTATTTAATTTTATTTTTTATTGTAGTTTTGTTGTGTTTTGGGGAGAATGTGATTCCGAGTTGATATTATTAACTAGGGTTTTGTATGTTTCATGTGCTTTTTTTTCGGTGATGGGGTGTTAAGCTTTTGTTAATGGCGGTTATATGTTTTGTTTTTGTTGAAGAAGATGGTTTATGATTTTTTAAAAAATTAGGAGATTTTGTTGTATACTTATATGTGTTTTGATGCTTATTTAGTTAATTTTTACCGTATGTTTTATATATTTTCTAGACCGACACTTTATTTTTTTATTTTTGTGCAGGGTGGTGTTTTGTTAATCATGGCTAAAAGAAGTAGAAAAAGTGAGCAGTAGATCGAGGGCGACTTCATACGTAGTCTAATTTTATTGTATAGTTAGACATAGTTTTTTGTATAGATAGTCCGCTTTTATTGTATAGTTAGACATAGTTTTTTGTATAGATAGTCGATTTTATTGTATAGTTAGACATAGTTTCATCGTATACATAGCTTTGATTTTATTGTATAGTTAGACATAGTTTATTGTATAATAATTTAGTTAATTGATTTGTGTCTATTAGTTGTTGATTTTTTAATTATTGTTATTTGGTATACCGTAATAAACCGTAATTATTGGTCCGCCTGGAGTAATCTTGTTAATCGATTACTTAATTCACGCAGTACCCACATATTTTTGTTTGACAATTTTAATGCAACGATACATGTATGTTAAACATATAGTATAATAGTATTAAATATACAAGTAAATATATGTTAAATATACATTATAATAATGAGCGTGATTCTCTCTCTCTCTCTCTCTCTCTCTCTCTCTCAACTGATTTACTTAATTCACGGTCACATGTTAATGAATGCCATTTTCTCTCTTTCTATATTGATTCCTTAATTCACGGCCCCCACATATTGTTTTTGACAATTTTAATATACGATGTCGAGACCCAAATTTGGACGATTATATAAATAGAGGTGTAATAAATATTTGAGTTTTAATTATATATATCTATTCGACTTTAGTATTATTATATAATTTTTAGTTGTTTTAATAATTGATATAACTACTTTCACTGGAATATATGGGCTGTGAATTAGCTCAAGTTACTAATGATCCTTGATTTGTTGTTGTAGAATTATTAGTCATCTTTATAAAATCTATATCTAGCTCAATTCCCTTAACATGTGAAATATTCAATACTAGGCTCATACCTTTTATCAATTCTTGAATCGTTTTTCTTTTAAAATACCAAATTGGTAGTCATTTTGGACCCAATTAATAAGCCCAAAACCTCCCTACACTACAACATAAGTGGGATTAGGTAACACAAATATTGTATCACTTTTGAAATTATTGTTTTATGTATCACATTATTGTAACACTTTTCAAATTATAGTATTCTTAGATATTTATGTAGCATTTTTGTAACACTTTATTAATATGTAACACTTTCATGTAACATTTTTAAATAGGTAACACTTTGTTGGTAACACTTTTTTAGAAGTTATTATTTGTATCACAAATCAGTAACATTTTAATTAATCAATTTCATGTAACACTTTTTTTTGAACCCATGTAAGACTTTTTTGGAAGTTGTTATTTGTAGCACAAATTTGTTAGTAATACTTTAATTAATAAATTTGTTGGAATGTTACTATAAACCCCAAACTGCTACCAAAAATATTATGTCGGACAAGAAAAGTGTTACATAATCTCTCAAAAAGCGATACATATGAAGATTTAATGTGATATAGAATTATTTCAAAGTGCTACAATAAATGGTTTAGAGTGATACAATTACTAGATAAAATGCTACCATCCAATCAAAAGTCTACAAAAAAGTGTTACGTTTTTTGACAAAAAAGTGCTACATCGGATGTATTAAGTAACATTTTAGAAGTGTTCTTCAAGTGTTCAATAGAGGATATAATGTAACGCTTAGAAAAATCTTCTAAAAGCTACCAAAAGTGATCTTGGCACTATAGGTAGCGGGCAAAGATAACGCTAATCAAAGTCCTGTTATGCAGAAGTAACGTTTTATGGTATTGGGATAACACTTTTTAGGCGTTACCTAATGTAACTTATGTTGTAGTCTTAAACTTGGAACTCAAAACCTTATTAATTCTATTTGAATTTCACAAGTCACTATCTATATAAATACATAGAGTGGGGGCCAAAACTCCTCATGTACACTTAATTTTTCTCTCACTAATACAGAAGAAGTCTTCTATTTCTTTCTCTAGAGTCCAACTGTGAGTTTCTTTGTGTTTTCATACACCAACACCTAATACACCAAATTCACCCTACTCTTGACTGCAATTTACCACACATAACCAATATCTCTCTTTTGTTTTCCTCTCACTCAGCAGTGAACTAGAGCCAAGGAGCTTTTACAATTTCCTTCACTTTTCTTTACCTCTTCTCCATAGCTATACACACAAAAATACTACAAACCATCATCAATCTAGTTAATTTAAATTGTGCCAAGAAAACCATTATAGTTGAACAACCAAACCTCGAGTGACGGTAAGTTTAGGCAGCTCATTGGTGGCCAAGCTTGGAGTCGATCATGCGGGCAATGTTGGTGTTGACTTAGGTACTAATTGATTGTGAATCCTTAAGTTTTGACTGACATATAACTTTAATTATATAAGTATTGGCTTAACGTAGTGACATAATAGCTAGGCGGACTTGTAAGCTTGAGATTGTTTTTGGATTGAAAGAAATGAAGGAACTGTGGTGGATCAAAGAGGTGGGCAAAAATTTATTCTATTTGTTTTCAAATGGGTTTCTTAAAATTGTTAAATCATGAAATTTATTGAGTTATTATGCATTTGTATGTGTGATTACGTGCTAATTGTGATGGTTTGACAAATTGATTGTTGGATTATTTATAGTTGGTGATTTAATTGAAATTTTATTAAGTTTGGAGGCTAAATTTTGTAATAACTGGAACTGTGGGGCCAAATTGCAATTTCTAGAAATTGTCCTCCCCATTTTTATGAATTTCAAAAACTGATCTGGATTTATTTTATACCTTTAAGGAAGTTGGAATGGATTTTGTATGTTTTAAAAGTTCATTTTTGAGTAATTTCACAAAAATAGAAATTCTTGGAGTCAATTTATAAATTTTAGAAAATTGCTTTATTAATCTGAAATTTTAAAACTGTTGAGGGGCTGTCTAGATTACTTCTTAATGTTCTGAGTGGTAATTATAAATTTTAAAGAGTCATTCTTGAGGTGGATATGTGAAAATAAAGAGTTTAAGGAGTAAAATATAATTTTCTGAAACTGTGAAGTCATTTGATAATTTTCAAAAGACCAGAGGGCCTATTTTTGCATATTATAAGTCTTGTGTCACGATTATTATACTTTTAAAGCATTTGGAGTGGAGTTTGTAGATGTCAAAAATTTATTTTTGGTAATTTTATGAAAATGGAAATTTCAAGGGTTAATTTGCAAAACCAAAAATATATTTTTACATTATGGAAATTTTGATAATTTAATTGGGACTGCTCATATGGATGTTCAAGGAGTGCTAAAGAATTATTTTGGTTAGTTTTATAAAAATTGAATCTTTTGTATAAAAATTTCTCGTTAACATAATAAATATTTATTACCTTATGAATCTCGTTTCCGTTTGACGTGTGTGGTTTGGGCAATCAATCGAATAGGTTGCCTATTAATGTTTGCTTTCGACTACACATGGGCCTATTACCATTCTTTTGGTCGGACCGAAGAGACGGACAGAACTTGGGTCATAGCATTGGTTTATTCTGAAATATGATGAACTTTGAGCATAAGCCCACATCTAAAGAGTCGTCGAGCCACTCGGGAGGAATAAGGTGAAAATGAGGCTTCGACCTGGTCTGTTGGAGAACGCAATAGGGTTTGGTGTTTGATCAACATCGACCCTACGTTTGTTATGTGTTTCCCGTTGGTTTTTAAAACGGGGCATAGAACCATGTCCGTTTTAAATTTGGCTTGAATCTCGTAATTTGTTTTAGTGTATTTGTTGGATTTTAAAATGGGGCATATAACCTTGTTCGTTTAAAAACCATTTTCAATTACTGAAACTATTTTCCGCATTTGAACTTCTGTTATATCTGCATGACCGTGAAAATCATAAAATTGCTTACTTGATTATTCTATAAGTTTGTGCGTAAATTAAATGTCTGATTATTTTATATATATTTTATACGCATGAAAACTATTTGGCACACTAAGTGCCATGCTTGGTAATTTTTTTTTAAAGAAATTATATATTTCTTATTTTCTTAACTACTATGCATTCTCATCCCCTACCCACTGAGCTCGTTTAGCTCACCCCACGTTTTTCTAAATTTTTCAGAGATTGGTGAGCCTAACACCGAACCACCTACGCAAGAATAGTAGCACATTGAGACATTGGATTGAACTAGTTTTGAGACTTCATTTTAGTATTTTGCTTAGGGATTGTTGTCATCTTACTTTATATAATTTGTTCTTATTTTATTTTTAAGTTTAGACTTCCATTGTAATATATGTAATAAATCTAGTTTATGTATCTCTAGGTTTGTGGACTTTTCGTTAGATTTAGATTTTGACAAGTTATGTATTTCAGTTATTATAGTTTTGTGTAATTATTCTTGTGGAACCTAATTTGGTATAAATCCAGAGATGTACCTAATAATTGGGATTTTATGATTAGTTTGGTCTATTGAATTTGGGCGTTACGATTGTTATGGTATCGAGCTTGGGTGTAAAGGAAATTCACCTGAGCTATCCAGGATAAGATTCTATGCCTGTGGATTAGATTATCACTAGTGAATGATCTTGAAACTCGAAGTTAAGTTAAATTAAGACAGTTCTGTTGTTTAGGTTGTGATGTGTCATTAGGGTATTTTGCAATTGGCATTCTGTAGTTTATTTTATTGGTTATACGAAGCTACTCTAGGGTAGGTTTTGTAGTCTTTAGTAGGCCATCACCAATAATTGTTATATGTTGTGAACTACGATCGATAAGCATAGTTCACAAAGGAACTTAGTCAATCGGGTACTAGTGGAATTAACAAGACATTTTACAATATTGGGATTAGTGAAATTTCATGAATTAATTAATAAGAGACAGTAGTGGATGATATTAAAACTTGAGATTTAAGTTTTATTTGGAATAAGAGTGTTGTTGTGGATTGAGTTGTTGATTTGGATGTGAATTACTTGATGTTGATTTGGGTTATCTAAATTACCTTGTATTTGCATCATTATTATTTCATCATCAATAAATTGTATTTAGACTATCGATCATATGAGGATGTAACTCTTTATCCCGTATAGATTTGGACCCGTACTCTAAATTTTGAGAGCAACTCATCCAGGATTTTGAGACATCCGTATTGAGAATACATGATCAACTAAGATATATAAATAATGTTGGAAATATAGATGGTGTATCCGAATGGCCAAAGAATAATTGAAAGCGGAGTAATGTCGAGGCAAGAGTTGGACTCTTTCTCTTTAAGACAAGATTGCCCCGCTCACGGTGCGTACGATATCGGCAATTGTCTCATATACAACGACAAACACTTGCGATAATTGCACTACAAATCGCAAAGCACAACGAACACTTAGATATTTTTGAACTCTCTTTTGATTGACTAATGCGAGAATGAATAAGAAGCAAGAGAATTTTCGAAATTTCGATGTTTTGAAATGAATGGGAAATTTGGTTTATATAGAGCTCCTGGTGTCTCTTGATGGGTGCAACCAGTCCGGGATCGGTCGTGGCCGTCGATCGATCGCGCCCGTGGTTACGATTGCGATCGATGGTCTCGATCTCTCGCACGAAGGAACACACTATTAGCATACACCCCTTCACACTTTGGGACGGTGATGTCGTCATAGTGTCTCGTCGTGACGACCAGGCGCGAGCGATCGAAAGCAGCGCGCCGCGTGTCGCCCGGTCGTGCGATCTGCCAAGTCATTGCCCCGAAGCCGCCTTCGCCACGTGTCGACTATGCGACGGCGGCGCGCGGGCGGGCCGGGCCCGGCTCCGGGCTCCCGGCTCGGACGGTGCTCGCGCCTTTCCGGTGCCTTTTTTGAGCTAAAGGCTAGTCAAAATTGACTTAGTCCACTGAGGGTGTACCATAAGGAGTTCCACTTGATTACTCCTTATTAGTGGTGAAGCTCTTTATTAACTAGTAAAACATTTACTATGTTTCCTATGTGGGATATGAATTTCCATATTCCCACCCTTTTATATATTCCTATATAAAAGCATTTTAAGTGGCTAACTTTATGCATTTATTTCTCATTCACCCGATATTGGTTTTGAGAAATTCAAAATGCAAAACTCATCTACCGCGGCATAGATGACGTTTATCTCATTTATTTCATACTTTGAATAAATGACCCCACTTAAATAATTTGTCAAAATCGGGTCAAAACCCAATTTAATAAAACCAATTCCAATAATCCCCACATGAATGAAAATAAATGCATATGAGTATGCGAGACAGAGAGATCAACGGAAAGCTATTGCATCGGGAGAGGTAGCTTGTGGCTTTGAACATTCCTTAGTGGAATGCTATCAGTTTTACTAGCCGCATGCGGTGACACGATGTCTTGAATTGTTCACAATTTGTTTATGTAAACCAAAATAACAACATCCACACAACATCTTTCCTAACATCATTTGGTTCTCACGGTTGTGTCCATTTTGGCCCTGGACAACATCTTGGATTCATAAGTGTTTCGTTGAAGCGCCCGTCTTCACACTTATATAGGTGATCTCCTATTAAGAGTGTCTGCCATACTCCACTTCTTTAAAGTATAGGAATCATTAAAAGTTTATAACTTAACCTCACCACATTTAGCAGGTTTCTCCACTTGGACGGGGAATGAAGGCGTAACATGCTCCAAGTGTTTACCGAATATTCATAACTTAGTTGTCCCATTGAACAAGGTCTTGGAATCTCCAATTCACAAGGTTGGGTTACCGTTATGAACACTCTTATTTTGTGGATTTTAAGCCCATTCCTTTCGATAAGCAAGATACTTGATCTCTATTCAAACCTTTAGTTAACGGATCCGCTATATTTTCTTTCAATTTCACGTAATCGATTGTAATAACCCCGTTTGAGATCAACTGTCGACGGTGTTATGTCTTCGACGTATATGTCGAGACTTACCGTTGTACATACTATTTTGAGCGCTTCCTATAGCGGCATCGACTATCACAATGTATCATGATTGCGGCCACCGGCTTAGGCCGCAAGGAATATCCTCTAAAAAGTTGCAAAGCTATTTCGCTTCTCATGACTTTATCCAACGCTATAAACTCTAATTCCATCGTGGATCGAGCTATACACGTTTGTTTAGAGGATTTCCATGACACCGCTCCACCACCAATGGTAAAAATATAACCACTAGTGGACTTGGAGTCTTTTGAGTCGGATATCCGATTAGCATCATCGTATCCTTCTAATACAAATTTGGATATCTCGAGTAATGTAATCCATAATTCAAGGTGAGTCTTAGATACCTAAGAACCCTTATCAATGCCTTCCAATGGTCATTTCAGGATTACTCGTAAATCTACTCGGTTTATTAAGCTGCGTAGGCAATATCGGGGACGTGTGCGTTTTGTTACATACATTAGGCGCCAATAATCCGAGAATATTCTAGTTGAGATACTGTGCTCGCCTTGATTTTTGGCTAAGTGTAAGCTTAAATCAACAGGCGTTTTAGTTTGGAGGACTGTCATAAGCATTGAACTTTCAAGAAATCTTGTCTCTCAATATAATGAGATTGTGACAAAACAAGTCCATCGATGTTTTAGAGATCTTAATTCCCAGAATAACATCTCGCTACACCCATATCTTTCATATCAAAATGTTTAATTAACATTTTTTCTTAGTATTCATGATTATATCATGATTACTATCCATAATTAACATGTCGTCAACATAAAGACAGACAATTACATAAGCATTAGGTGTGTCTTTAATATAAACACATTTATCACACTCATTAATTTTGAAACCATTTGACAAAGATAGTTTGTCAAATTTTTCGTGCCATTGTTTCGGAGCTTGCTTAAGGCCATACAATGACTTAACGAGTTTGCACACCTTCTTCTCTCGTCGGGAGCAACAAACCCCGGGTTGTTCCATATAGATTTCTCTTCTAATTCACCATTTAGAAAAGCCGTTTTCACATCCATTTGATGTATCTCAAGGTTATGCAATCCGCAATAGCAATGAGAACTCTAATGGATGTGATTCTTGTCACGGTGAATATGTATCAAAGAAATCAAGGCCTTCTCTTTGTTTAAATCCCTTAGCTACTAACCTGGCCTTGTACTTATCAATAGTTCCATCAACTTTATATTTCATTTTAAGGATCCACTTGCATCCTAAAGGCTTATTTCTAGTGGGAGATCTACCAACTCCCAAGTATGATTTTGCATAATGGAATCTATCTCACTTTGTTAATAGCTTTTTTAGGAATGGAGCTTCGGATCGACAATGCTTCACCAATTGTCCTTGGTTCATTTTCTAAAACATAAGTTAGAAAATCGGACCAAAAGACTTGGTTGTTTTGGCCCTTTTTTTATGCGTCTTGGTTCTTCATCACTTTGATGATCACTATCGCGATATCACGTGTTCTTTTGCTAGAACTAGCTTCTTTCCTTTCTTGACAAGGAAACACGTCTTCAAAAATACAAAGATTCCTTGACTCAATAATTGTACCTTCTTGTACATCCGGAATTCCGAGTTGTGCACTAAAAATCGATATGCACTCTTGTTATTTGCATATCCAATGAAAATGCAATCAATAGTTTTAGGCCCTATCTTGACTTGTTTTGGCTTAGGTATTTCTACTTTAGCCAAACACCCCCACTCTTTTAGGTATTTATAGGAAGGTTTTCGACCTTTCCATAACTCATGCGGAGTTTTATCTTTATTTTTGTGTGGTATTTTGCTAAGAATGTGGTTAGCCGAGAGAATTGCTTCCCCACAAATTCTCGAGGTAAACGGAATTTATCAACAAAGCATTCATCATTTCTTTTAGAGTTCGGTTTTTGCGTTCAACAATACCGTTTGATTGTGGTGAATAAGGAGTGTCGTTTGATGAATAATACCGAGAATCCGAGCAAAATTCGTCAAAAGGAGCTCCATATTCTCCACCTCTATCACTTGAATTATCTTAATTCGTTTGCTTAGTTGATTTTCAACCTCATTCTTATAGCTTTTAAAAGCTTCTAAGGCCTCATCTTTACTTCTTAAAAGATATACATAAAAGTATTTTGTGCAATCATCGATAAAAGTAATAAAATACTTTTCCCACCTCTAGTTTGCACAAACTTTAAATCACATATATCACTTTGTGAATTAATTCTAGAGGTTCTGCTTTTTCTCTTTCCACTGAGTGGAATGGTGTTTTGGCCATTTTTGCCTCAACAGATTTCACACTTGTGATGTGAATCTATTTTAAAGTTAGGTAGTAATTACAAGTTTACTAACTTTTTCAAAGTGTTAAAATTCACATGTCCTAATCTAACATGCCATAAATTTGAACACTCAAGCAAATAAGAAGAAGCATTAATTTTATTGCTTTCAAAGTTTTGAGTACATTCATTACATTCTTTTTGAGCAGTCCATTATCTAAGTACCCCTTCTCTATGAACTGTCCATTTTTCATAAGTACAAACTTTTGAGCCTCAAATACTAATCTAAACCCCGCCCGACCAACAACGATCCCGACACTAAGTTCTTGAGAATGTCCGGAACATGAAGGACATCAACGAGGGTCGACTCCTTGCCCGAGGTCATCTTCAAGCACCACCTTACCGAGACCGACAATTTCGGACGTTGCATGATTTCCCATGTATAACTTCCTTCCGTGGATAGGAGTATACGTTGAGAACATGTCTTTGTCGGAGCATATGTGGCGTGTAGCACTGTGTCCACCCACCATTCTCTCGGGTTCTCCACCATGTAGCACTTGTTTCCTTCATACACAACCGAGAGATCAAGCTCGGACATATCAATTGGTCTTGATTTGTCCTCGGTCACATGCACTGGTTCCGATTGGCCTTTTAGGAAGACGACAATCTTTAGCCTTGTGATTCGACTTTCCCACGATTGAAGCGAGTTCCTTTGAACTTTTTAGCCTTCCCCTATTTCGATTATTCCTGGGTGCTTTCTCTTCTTGCTTGCATTGGGCTCCACCAAGTTTGCCTTTGCCTCCATAGGAAGCTTGCGGACTTAATCTCGGACTTGCGATTATCTTCTTGATTCGCAATCTGACAATTAAGTCTTCAAGCCCCATCTCCTTCCGCTTATGCTTCAGGTAATTTTTGAAATCCTTCCATAGAGGCGGTAGCTTCTCGATAATAGCAGCTACTTGAAAGGATTCACTCACGACCATCCCTTCTGCAATTATATCGTGCAGAATGAGTTGGATTTCTTGAACCTGGCTGATCACCGTCTTGGTGTCAACCATTCAATGAAGCTGAAGGAATTTGCCGACAACAAATTTCTTTGTGCCAGCATCTTCCGTTTTGTACTTTTTCTCTAAAGAGCTCCATGACTATTTAGCGGTCTTTCCGAACAATACATATTATACAATGTGTTGTCGATCAGATTGAGTATGTAGTTAGACACGGGAAGTCGCTTTGACTCAAGCATCAAACGCCATCCTCTTCTCCTTATCTGCATTTCTCTTCCCCAGCGGTTGGGGCATCCTCCGTAAGGAAACAGGCAAGGTTCGAGTCGTAAGATAGAACAACATTTTCCGTTGCCATCTTTTGAAGTCGAACCCCCAAACTTCTCGGGTTTCTCTCCGGTCTTGGTCTTTAGTCTTTGGAATCAAGACGTCGAAGCCATTTGGTATACACGAAAATCTTGTCTTAAATCTGTTGGAAATATGGATGGTGTATACCGAATGGCCAAAGAACAATTGAGCAGAGTAATGTCGAGGCAAGAGTTGGACTCTTTCTCTTTAAGACAAGATTGTCCCGCTCACGGTGCGTACGGTATACGGCAATTGTCTCCCAAGATACAACGACAAACACTTTGCGATAGTTGCACTACAAATCGAAGGCACAACGAACACTTAGATGTTTTTGAACTCTCTTTTGATTGACTAATGCAGAATGAATAAGAAGCAAGAGAATTTTCGAAATTTCTGATGTTTTGAAATGAATCAGGGGCGGGTTTATATAGAGCTCCTGGTGTCTCTTGATTGGCCAGGTGCAACCCCTGGTCCGACCGGTCGTGACCGTCGGATCGCGCCCTTTTCTAAAGTGCAAAGTGCGCCTCGAAAGTGCCCAATGCGACTATGTGCGGCGTGCACGGGCTCGAGCCGACTCCGGCTCCGGCTCGGACGGTGCTCGCACCGATCTCGGTTTGAGCTAGCTAGCTAGCCAAAGGCTAGTCAAAATTGACTTGGTCCACTAGGGTGTACCATAAGGAGTTCCACTTGATTACTCCTTATTAGTGGTGAAGCTCTTTATTAACTAGTAAAACATTTACTATGTTTCTATGTGGGATATGGCTTTCCATATTCCCACCCTTTTATATATTCCTATATAAAAGCATTTTAAGTGCCAACTTTATGCATTTATTTCTCATTCACCCGATATTGATTTTGAGAAATTCAAAATGCTAAACTCATCTACCCGCGGCGTAGATGACGTTTATCTTATTTTGAGAAATAAATGACCCCACTTAAATAATTGGTCAAAATCGGGTCAAAACCCAATTTAATAAAACCAATTCCATCAAATAAATATATATAGATAGACGGATGTAAGTAATGGATGAGCTTAAACGATAACTTGGTTCGTAGGTTCGTTGATATGAATATTTTTAATATTTAGGATTGGATCTTGAACCTTCCATTTGGAACATTGACCTTAAAATAGTATTCATATATTCACTTGTAATAATTGTACCACATCGTTGATCACCTGGACCTTATACTAATCAAAGTATTGTTCCTGGTTGAATGGCATCGGGACAAGAATGTCTACTAGAAATTCTAGATTTAACATCGATGAAATGGAATTACAATAATGCAATGAAGTACGAAATCCTCAATTGATACGGATTAAAATGTTTTGCGGGTGCAACTAGATAGACAAAATTTCTTTCAAGAATAGTATCACTACTTGAGTGCCACGTTGACTGTGTGCCATTGTTTATGGAAACAATACATGTATATGATAGTGAGGTCTTTTGAATGCACTCTTTTTTTTTTTTTGAAACGATAGATAATTTTTCATTCACCACTTCAAAGAGGGACGAGTCCATTACATTTGATTCACGATAACAATATATCACCAAGAATAAATCAAAGCACAATCCACATATGGATGGCCAAGCATCCGATCACATACACCAAAGAACAACAAGAACAACAAGCAACCCAAAATTGATGAGTGCAGGTATAAAGACTTAAAAATGACCAAACACAACAATCACAAATAACTCTACACATCAGCTCCAACTTCAAAATCAACAAACGCACATCATTTGAAGAGAGCAACAACAAACAACATTAGCTCCAAATTTGTGACAAAAAGATTAGCACAATCGGGAGGAAAACAACGGAGTAGATTTCACAAAGACAACCCTCCAAAAAAGCAATCAGCAAAAAAGGCACTAGTTTTAATTAAAAAACTCTACCACAAAAAGAACAAGCCACCATCCACACCCCCAATACCACCAATGCACGACCCCACCACTCCAATCACTCCAAAACCACTTTAAATTGTAACCAATCAGAAATAGCATTCTCAACAACTTGCTTTTCTGGTTTCCAAATATGCTCAAAATTCCACAAGTTTCTAGTTTTCCACATCCACCACAGCAAATAGGTAGTGAGCTCCACCCTGTCTTCATTAATTTCCTTCCAATTCATCAAGCATAACTCACACCACCAATCAATAAAAAACTTTTTCTGCACATTCAAGCCATCCCAACTCAATGGAGCCAGTTTCCAAATAATTTTTGCCCGACCACACTCAAAGAACAAGTGCTCCATTGATTCTTCTTCCATCCCAAGCTGGTGATTATATCTAAATCCACCCCCTTACACTTCACCTGTCCTTTCACAGGAAGTATTCTCGACAAACATTTCCACAAGAAAAATTTTATCTTGTTTTAAATTTTGAGCTTCCAAATCCCACCCCACACAACCCTATTTTTACTCCAATCACCACTACTCGGCCTCTACACTTTATCATTGGATTTTCCTTGACAATTTGTTGATACAAAGACCTCATGAGAAAAAATCCCTTTCTTTTCAAAATGCCACACAATCTTGTCTTCTGGTTTGGCCTTTTTAGCTCAATTTTGCATATTGCGGCAGCCTTCATCGAACTAAAAATACTCTTAATAAGCTATTCATTCCACTTCTCCCCATTCTCTATCATTATATCACACACTCTAACAGGTAAATTTGGATCGGGATCCACAAAGATTGGGGTAATATTTATAAAGCCCAGGGATCCAAGGAGCCTCCCGATTTTTGTTGATTTTCCATTTCCAATTTCCAATCTGAGCCCTTTCTCCAAAGCAGGCCTTGATCCCATCCAACAGTTCCACAACCAAGAGGCTCCTCCTCCAATCTTGGCCCTCAACAGGTCTCCTGAAGGAAAGTACTTAGTTCTCAACACCTTGCTCATCAATAAATCAAGATTCACAAGTACTCTCCACAACTGTTTAGCAAGAAGAGCCATATTAAATTGTTTAAGATCATGGAATCCTAATCCCCCATCAATCTTAGGAACAGATAATCTCTCCCATGCCCTCCAATGAATTTTATTTTTTCCCAACTCAGATTCCCCCCACCAAAAATTAGCAGTAACTTGGCTTATACTCTTACAGATGCTCTCAGGGACTTTGAAGCATGACATAACAAAGGTAGGGAGAGCTTGAATCACAGCTTTGATCAAGACCTCCTTCTCTCAGTAGGAGACAAAAACCTGTTCTTCCAATTTTGAATTCTATTTCTTGCCGCATCCAACACATAATTAAAAACTTCTTTCTTCGTCCTCCCAATACCCAGGGGTAAGCCTAGGTATCTACAAGACTTCTGAATGTGAATGTTATGCAGAATAGAACAAATATCATTTTTTAAATGCCCAGGGGTATTAAAACTGAAGAAAATAGATGACTTCTCAAAGTTTACAAGCTGGCCTGAGGCTTTATTGTAGTTTTCTAAAATCTCATTAAGAATGACAACATTTCTAGGGGAGGCTTCACAAAAAATGATAGAATCATCTGCAAATAGAAGGTGAGAAATCATAGGGCCATTTTCTGAGCTGCATTTTAAGGCCCTGGAACTCATCCATCTGCATCTTCTTATTAATCAAACTTGAAAAAACCTCAGAGACAATAAGGAATAAATATGGGGAAATTGGATCACCTTGTCTAATACCTCTAGAAGGTATCACATAGCCACAGACTTTTCCATTAATATTGAAAGAAAATGAAGAAGTAGAAATGCATTGGACAATCCAATTCACAAAAATAGGATGAAAACCCATTTTTCTCACGATCACCCTAACACAACTCCACTCCACCCTATCATATGCTTTTGCCATATCCAATTTCACAGCCATATACCCCTTCTTCCCCACTCTATGCCTATTCAAAAAATGGATACACTCATGAGCAATCACCACATTATCAATCAGTTGTCTCCCCGGAATAAAAGCTGACTGAGCTTCACAGATACAAACATGAAGACACACCTTAAGCCTATTAGCCAAGATCTTGGAAATGATTTTATAAATAACATTACATAGGCTAATAGGTCTAAAGTGGGAGATAGATGTGGGGTGTTTGACTTTTGGAATTAAAGTGATTAAAGCCTGATTCATACTTTTCAACATTTTACCATATTTAAAGAAATTTTGCACAGCAGAGCAAATATCAGCTTTAATGAATTGCCAATAGAATTGAAAAAGAGAGTGGTCATACTATCTGGTCCAGGGGCTTTATGGGGATTAAGATCAAAAAGGGCTGCTTTGATTTCCTCTTCTCCCACAGGTAGAGTGAGAACTTTATTCATTTCAGCTGAGATTGATTGAGGGATCCCTGAGAAGATGTCAGGATCATATTGATGCTTATCAGCAGAGAAAAGTTCAGAGTAAAAGCTTGTGATTTCCTTTTCAACCTCCACTTCCCCAACACACTTAGATCCATCCTTCCTAACCAATTCAGAGATTGAGTTGGTCATTCTTCTTTGAGTTTATTCTGACATGAAAGTACTTGGTGTTCTTGTCCCTTCTTTTAACCAACTAACTCTTGATTTCTGACTCCAATACACTTCTTCAGTTTTATAAGCCTCATGGAGATCATTCTTTAACCTATCCCACTCATTCCAATTCCTTAACTCATGTTGCTTTCTCATATCATTCAGTGAAGCTTTAATGCTTTCAATTTGAACCGCAGAGTTGACTTTGCAAGAGTCATTCCACTTTAAAAGCTCCACTCTGCAATTTCTAACTTTAGCTTGAATTTGAAACATGGAGGATCCAGAGCAACTCCACTGCCAGGCATGTTTAACCACATTTTCACACCCCTCCTTCTCAACCCATCGTCTATCAAATTGGAATCTTTTTTTGTTTTTTTTAATTTGACTTGCCCTATCATCCAACACCAACAAACAATGATCAGAGGATGCCATGAAAACAGCCTTAACACAGGCATTAGGAAATGTTAGGCACCACTCTGCAGAACCAAACACTCTATCAAGCTTTTCCTCCACAAAACCTTCTCCATGTCTGTTATTTGCCCAGGTAAAAAAATCACCCCCAAAAGGTATCTCCTTCATTTCCATTTCTCTAATAAACCAATTAAATCTGGAGAAACTCCAAACAGGCCTGATTCTTCCCCCTCTTTTTTCAGAATTATTGCATAAGTCATTGAAGTCACCGGCCAACAACCACTTATTTCCCCATTTGCCTTTAGCTTGCAAGATGTATTTCCATTGATCTAATCTCACCCTATCATCTGTGCTAGCATATATAAACACGACCCATTGCCCTCGCTTGCCCTCCTCAACACCGAAATCAACTTCAATACAAAATTGACAAGATCGAATTTGGTGAATGATCACTTTATCGACTGGACCATCAACAACCCCCTTCAAACCAACAGGATCAATAGCCACCCATCTTTTGTCAGCTTTCAGCTTCCTACACACAGTCTTAATAAAGGATTGTTTTTTCTTTGTTTCACAAATAAATAAAATCTCCGGGAGGTGGAGTTTCCAAGACTCATTTAATCGAAATTGTACAGGCCCTCCCAACCCTCTACAATTCCACACACATACCTTCATTGGTAACCTTGGGGCCATTTGAGGCTGGCTTCCTCCACCATTTGGTCATCAACTCCATCAACTTTCAACTTCTTTTCATTACCATGTGCAGCAACATTCTCACTCGAGCTAACACTTTCATCATCTACCTGTCTCTCCTTTCTCTTCTCACCTATCCCATAATTTTCCTTATCCAAATTCATCCTAACGCAGTTCTCCCCCACCCCACATTCCCCATTCTTTATTCTCGGTCTATCTCGCCACCTATAACCCCCTTCGCCCCTATCCCAACCCCTTTTCTTTTCACATTTGAAATATCCCCCAGAGGTGTCCTTATTAACTCATCCTGATCTATCTCATCTTCAAGCTCTTTCCTATTACCATTTCCACATGCCTTAATGCTTGCCTTCCCACCTACTTCCACCCTATTATCGGGATTTCTTCTAGAGTCGATTCTTTTCTATCTCGGTCCCTCCCACGATTATAGAGGAAGAAGATCTTGAACTACAAGCTTGCCGAGCTCGCAGCCAATACCCTCCTCCTCCCTACACAACCCATCACCCTCAAAACCATTATCTTTTGCTCTTACACTACCGATTTCCTTTGGACTCCTCTCCAGCCTACTAAATCATTCGCGAGAAAAAGCTTTTACCAGGGGGACAAGCTCGTCCCAACCATATTCGAGAAAACCACCTCTGTTTTCCCCACCAAAGTCTTGACCTTTTTAGATCCCCATATCTACCAGGTTTCTGATTTCTCTTCGATATCCTTTTTCTTTTAGAGAGTGTTTCTCAAAATGTCCAACCATTCCACAATAGAAGCACAATCCTTAGATATTTTCATATTTAAAACAATCCGTGGGATTCCCCTTTCAATTTTAAAGTGGTCCCTCTTAAAGACGGGTTTACTTATATCCACGAAGCTAAAATCTTCAAAAATCTCCCCCAAATGCTACGATTCCGAGATAATGACATCCTTCGCTTTTGGAAAAATATTACCAATTTTAAATCCCACATCCCTCGCTCATCCGGTGGGGTACAGATTCCACACCGAACCCATAGGTCGACTTTATCAAATTTCTCCATCTTAATATTCAATCCCTCCTCTCATTCTTTAAAAATAACCATTTGATTTTCAAAAGACCAAGTTTTCCGTCGCAACACTTCGTTTGTCCATCTCGAGAATGAAAGACAAACCGAAAGAGATTAAACCCCAACTCTCGGAGCACAAAAGGTTCTTTTATCGGCCATAAACCCTGAAGGGTCTTTTTAATCCCAGTAAAATTAGCTTTCTTTGATCCCAAGACTTTCCCAAACAAGCTTCTTGAGCATTCCTCCTTACTTTCAAAAATATCATCTACCTCAATCTCTATTCCCGGTTTCTCGTCCAAGCATAACGAGAACTTTTCTAACTTTAAGCGCAATGTCCCCTCCATTTTCCGTCCCTCAATCTTTTCTCAAGTAGAACCACTCACTCCACCTAGGTTGAAGCTGGAAACAACACACAAAGAAGGAAACGGACAAATAAGAAAAGAGAAATACAAACGAGAAAAAAATAGACAGAAGAAAAAAAAAGCAACAAAAAACAAAAGCCAAAATAAATAAACTAAGAAGACGCCAAGCTCAAGCTTGAATCTCGTCGGGAGACAACATCTCAAAACGCTCAACACTAGCTACCTCCCACATCCCTAAGATCTCACCCACAAAAAGCTCAAGACAAAACCCTAATCCAATAAGACAAGACCAATGGAACAAGAACCTAAACAGAGCACTCTTGAAGAGAGAGAACAGAGCACTCCTTGGGACATGAGACATCTGAATGCACTCTTTGGAACAATCATTATTTGATTTTATTGTATTATTAAACCTATTAAAGGGCTTTAGTTTTACTAGTAATTTTGAGTTTAATATTATTTTGGAAACTTTTCAAAGATTGGTGAGCCTAACACCGAACCACCTACATAAGAATAGTAAAGACACCGAGACTGTTGGATTGAACTAATTTTGGGACTTCATTTTAGTATTTTGCTTAGGGGATTGTTGTCATCTTACTTTATAGAATTTGTTCTTATTTTATTTTGTAAGTTTAGACTTCGATTTAATATATGTAATAAATCTAGTTTATGTATCTCTTAGTTTGTGGACTTTTCGTTAGATTTAGATTTCGACAAGTTATATATTTTAGTTATTTTAGTTTTGTGTAATTATTCTTGTGGAACCTAATTTTGTATAATTCCGAGAGATGTACCGACTAATTGGGATTTTATGATTAGTTTGGTCTATTGAATTTGGGGCGCTACAAGTAAATTTATGTTAAACATAAAGTATAATAGTGTTAAATATATAGTAAATATATGTTAAATATACGAGTGCTACATCCGAGAACATATATGATTCTCCTCCCCAACGTAATTCTCTCTCTCCCCATAATCGATTCCATGTTGGATGGTCTCCACATGTTTGTTTGACAATTTTACCCTTTCTCGGGATTTAATTAAATGGTTAATGTATTATAATCCCAAATTATTCCTAACATTTGATGTAAATAGGGAAGGGTTGAAATTAGCCCATATCTTGTCTCACCATAAAATGTGGTCTCATTGGATCCTCCATATATATATATATATATATATATATATATAATTTAAATTTATCATTTTTAATAATAATCCATAGACTTTTAGAATTAAAACATTCATCCGGGTATGTCTTCTACTATATACAATACCATGTGTTTAAATTTATCAAGTGAATGTTAAATGTGTAAGTAATAGACAAAAACTTATAAATGACCGTTTCAAGAGTCTAAATCAGTGAAACGAAGCCTGTATTCAAAACTATCTCACCAACCCTATTTGGATAGTGGATCCTAACCAACCTTTTTTTTTTTTTTTTTCCCGCCTTTTATTTGTTTTTCTCCCCACCACAGAGGCCAAACCTACGAGTACACAAAGCAGAGTCTTTCTCGTATCTTGACAGGTTTAATTAAGCTTGAGGACATTATTGAGGCATTCATATGTTGAGTCATTTGATGTGTATAATTATATATATATATATATCTTGTTTGAGAATATTTGATGAATATATTTTGGATGCGTCCCTAGGTTGATGTGGATGGCATCGGGAATGTGTGTCTTGAAGTTAGTGGCCCATTCAATTCTTGGTTTCAGTGATAGTGATACTAAATTATATGATTTAGTTTATTTCATGTGAATGACACAATTTCTTCCTAATTCATTGGTTACTACGCCTTCCGACAAATGTAGGTGAGTTGGTATGCCCTGTTAGGTTAAATTCCATACCGCCCAACTTGGTGGCTACCAAGGGTTTAATCATTATTAGATCAACACACACCTATGTGGATATGTATGTATATGTGTTGATCCAATGATAATGAACCCACTTGGGTAGCATAAAATAGACTGTTAGATGCCACCACTATTGGAAATTCTAACTCAGAACCACCTTCAACCCCAACAAGTGTTCATGGGTTACAATTTTTTTTATTGATTTCAGTTGTGGTTAGGGTTTGTTGTTTTTTGTTGATTTTACGGTTGTGGTTGGGATTTAATTCATGATGGATATACGACGAGGAACTGTATTTTTTATTTAGCGAAATATGTTGTTGAAATAAAATAATTTTTCATATGTTTGGTAAAATATATTACACGTTTTAAAGGTTGATACTTTCCGAGGATACCATACCACCAAAGGCGGAACGAGGACACTTTAGCAGGGTGAACCGATATACGAAAATGGGGTGGGCCGGATAGAAAATCCAAGAAAAAATAATACAAATTATAACTATTCTTTTTTAAATTATCACGAATTTTGTTTTTTAAAAAAAGGTTGGGCTAACGCCTGGTTGGTCCGACCATGTATCGCCCATTGCATACCACCACTTAATATGAGAAAGCGTCGTCGGCCACCGCCCTATGACATTATGCCGCCACCCCAAAAATTTACTTTGAAAACGTATATTTTTCTTAGTAAATATTATGAAGAGTTTAATGAAAAGTTTGTATCTTGAACTAAAAAATATTAAAGTTTCGAATGAAAAGTATTACATGTTTAAGTGAAAAAGTATTATTTTTTGAACTGAATAATATCACACGTTGAGCTAAAATTACTTACGTTTTAACTTTTAAGTGAAAATCATTATCACATGTTGAACAAAACAATATTACAATTTTAAGTAAAAATTATTATCACATGTTGAACTAAAAAGTATAAGTAAAAATTATTATCACATGTTGAACTAAAAATAATTAAGTTTTAAGTGAAAGTTATTACATGTTTAAGTGAAAAAGTATTACATGTTGAATTGGACAATATTACAATGTTAAGTGAAAAGTATGGATCACTTTGCCCGTTTCCATCATCTTTAGCATCATATAACAATATGTATCTTTTTTATCAAAAGTATTAAAATTTTCTATTAAAGTATTACCTTTTTGCTCAAACGTATTACCACACTAATTTTGGCGGCATCGTTGACTTTTTGTTGATCCGCAAACTCCATATTTACCTTAATCGATCCGATCCTTCTCATGGGTAGAAATCCATGAGACGGTCTCACAAGAGACCTTTGTTTAAATAATATTGTTTTTGTGGCGTTCATGCGATGAAACAACATAAAGATATGAGATTGGATATGTAAACAAATCACCCATAACTTATACATATTCATATTAATTAAGAGAACAAACAAACAATCGCACAATAACCCACCCATATTATTGGGCGCCCATGGCTCCATTATTTAAATGACCAACATAAAGGTCAACCATTAATTATTGATGCTCAAAGTCCAACTAAGAGAACCACAATACAAAAGTAAACACAATAAAAGTAACCACAATTAAGAGAACCACCAGCCATTTGGGAGTGGTATCACTCCTTCCAATGCGTGAGAGGTCGGAGTTCTATCCTCGGTGAAGTGCGTGTGTGTAATTCAAAAAAAAGTCCAACTAAGAGAGGAAATAAAAGTAAACACAATACATAATTCAACGTCAAATTAAATACTCATCGTTGAGAACATCATAATCACCATCATCCTCCTCCTCCTCCTCTTTCTCCTCCTCCTCCTCATCATCATCATCACCATCTTCATCATCATCATCATCATCATCACCATCTTCATCATCATCATCATCCGTGATCTTCCTTATGGTCCGGAATGCTTTTTGGGGCCTTTCATTCTCCGTACTCTCTTTAACTTGTTTGTTTTTCGCACGTAGAAGTTTTTACGTGCTAAAAACTGGCGAACCAAAGAGCTGATTTTTGGGATATACGGTGAGATAATTCATGTAGTCTACATAAATGAGTCCGAATCGACAAAGTATATCCCACCACCACTCAAAATTGTCCGTCCATGACCAAGCAAAGTAACCTATTACATTCACTTTGTCACTGCAAAACACCACAATCAAATATATTTTAGCTAATATATAACAAAGTTAAGATGATTCTTATATATAAGTATATTTATACATAAACCAGTGAGTTAGTGTTCATCTAGCGCCTCAGGCGGCCGCCTAGGAGGATTTTTAAAACACTGCAATTAAGTCATGGCATAAATCTTACTCATTTCGCGCTTTCAGAACATTTGCAAGATGGTCTTGGTGATAATGCACCCTCATTGTGTCGACGCAAGCTTCATAAGCTGTGAGTCTGTGATTATTCTTCTCGTCCACACCTAAATTAATAGTATGATTGAATATTATATTTCCCTAATAAATTAGTTTCAACTAAACTAAAATTCACAATAATTCATGATGAAACTAGCTAGAAAAGTTAGAGATATATACTATTTTCAGTAATATATATAGGAGGGATTTTGCGCTGATCAGGGCTCTTCTCATGGAGTATTTTATTTACATGTTTTCAGAGCTCGTAAATCCCCCATGGAACAATGTACAACCACGACGAACCAGCCTATAACAATTGAAAGGGATAAATAAAATCAGTTTATCATAATTATATATCCACAAAATAGTTACATGTAATGCCAATTTAGCAATTAGAACTAATATAGAAAATGAATAAGTAGATGCATAATCTCACCACTTGACCAATTGGCACCCCATTTCGTTCAGCTATAGAAAAAAAAAAACCCAAAAATAGAGTATTAATTATAATTTCATTTATTTCAAAATAAAAAAATAAATAATTACAAAAGACCCTCTGAGGTTTAGTCTAATTAAAAAAAAACTCAGAGATATTTTAAAATTACAAAAAAGCCCCCGTCAAGTTTGATTTTGTGTTAAATTTAAGGGGGTAACTGTAATATTTTTGGAAATATAAGGGGATTTTTTTGAAATAGTTTTTGCTTATGAAGGGCGAAAATGTTAGGTGAGTCAAATTATCTTAAGGGGCCTTTTGCAATTTTCGAAAGTCTCTAAGTTTTTTTGTAATTAGCCTGGACCTCAGGGTTTTTATTTTGTAATTATCCCTAAAAATAATTTAAATCATTATTAATGTTCTTTAATTAATTGCGAAGTTGTAAAGAACTAATTACTATAATATGCAATCTGTTGATCTTTGGCGTAGCCTGGTGGTACTCTAGGATTGGGATCGTTGGCTGCATAATTAGCTGTATAATAGTTCAAACCCAGAAAATCAATGGATCCTTTGAGCAATTTGACCTCTTTCTTTTTGAATGGTGCTAGATTTTCTTGATCAACATAATCTATCATACTTTGTGGATATTTGCCCATTAATACAGGCTCCAAAAACCTGAAATTAAATTAAACCGAATCAACATGAATAATATAAATCAAATTTACATCAAATTCAAGATATAAATCAAATTTACATCAAATTCAAGGTATGAGTCAATTTCTCCTGAAAAATTCTCTAAACAAGCCTTAACCCATTTTTTTGGAATAGTTGGAAAATAAAAAGTTGCGCGTGAAATTACAACCATACACCATGGCCTTACCATCCCAACATAAAGTCTAGGGCTCTTTTGGCAGCTTTAATATCATCCTGATCATTTTCATTTAATGGCTCAAACCAATGGGAGACAAGTGTAATCCCAATCTTGCCTTCTTGATGTTCCTGAGGTTTTATAGTCCATTAAATCAACAAATAAAAAGGGACTGATTAATAATCCCTGATTAATTAATGATATATTATGCTTTTAATTTGATGAACAAAATTCATGATTATAGCCAAACCTGAAATTTTGTTCTGTATGAATGAACTGCTACTGCATGAGCAACCAACATGTTTCGTGCCACAATATATGGATCTTTGGTTGGGTCCCACTTTGATTGGGAATCATTACTTTGCTTTGAGAGTGTCATAAATAGATTTGACGGAAGACTGAAATTACCATTTCTATAAGCAACAAGGTTTCTTTTAGCTGCATTAATTGAAATTAAATTTGGAGCTGGAGCTGAAGCTGGATATGAAATTGAACCAGGACTTATACTGCTTGGAAAAATGCGGCTGACATATCCAAGAATTACATAGCTCGATGGTTCGTTTATTGTGATCCAATATTTCACTCGGTCTCCAAATTCCCAAAAGCATAACTCCACATACTCACGAAAATCACTCCTGTTGTATCACCAAAAACTCATATCAGATGGTGTAAACGGGCCAAAATCCGTTAGCCAAAACCGATCTGGTGGTCTTTTGTAATATTAGCAATAACGTTTTTTTATAATATCCAAGGATCGGTATTAGCAGTCCGTCTGAAAAGTATTAATAGTCTCTCTCAAAAGTATTAGCACACAGTTCATTTAAAAGTATATATTAGTCTTATAATATTGTACCGTTATATAGTATCATGAGAACGCTGGAAAGTATTAGGTTTTGATCTAAAAAATATTAGTAGTAGATATGAAAAGTATTAGTATATAGTTCACTTGAAAATATTTAATAATCCATGTAAAAAGTAGTAGTTTTTTTTTTCTCTGAAAAGTACAAGTTTTTTACCATCAAAAATATTAGTCGTCCTCGTGTAACATATTAATAGTTTCCCTAAAAATATTAGTTTTTCCTCTGAAAAGTATAAATTATTTTAATACAACGTATTAGTAGGTCGCCTAAAAAGTATTAGATATGCCTCTGGGGTTGTTGGGGCCGGACTGAGACTGAGTTACTGGGTTCGCAGGTCAGGTAGATCTGTTAGACTGAATTTGTCTGACCATTAAACCGTCTAATATATATATATATATATATATATATATATATATAGGGATTGGTTCAAATGAGACCAATCCCTTTAGGTTAGTCCATAAGAACAGGTTAGTCTATAAGAACACTTATGGACTCTTGATTTAAAATTTTGGATGGTGTAGAATATTTTAGTTAATTTAGGCATATAATGGTATAATTGTACTTTTATATTTAATTAGTTATGTTAATTGGACGGTTATTAGCTATTTTTAAGGAAACATAATCCTACCTTTTCAGTTACCCGATTTTTAGGGAGGAAAAATCATCAACTTCAAGCGTTTTTTTCAAAATTGATACTTTTTTCCGACATATTTGTGAACAGTCGTTTTATTGTATACTTAGTTCAGTGGACTTGTATACTTAGTCATGTTTTATTGTATATTTAGTTCAGTGGATTTGTATACTTGGTTCAGTGGAATCTTGTTCTTAGTTATATAATTAGTTTAGTAAGTAATTTAGTGAATTTGTATACTTAGTTATGTGGGTTTGTATATTTAGTTCAATGGAATTGTATACTTAATTATATAAGTAATTCAGTGTAATTGTATACTTAGTTAAATGTTTCTGTATACTTAGTATTATTTTAATGTATAGTTAGTTCAATGTAATTGTATACGTAGTTAAATGTTTCGTATACTTAGTAAAGTTTTAATGTACATGTAGTTTAGTGTAATTGTATACTTAGTTAATTGTTTATGTATACTTAGTAATATTTTAATGTATAGTTAGTTTAGTATAATTGTATACTTTTCATTAATTGTTGCACGATTTTGTTGCCATATTTGAATAATTTCCAGGTTCGAATGGAAAGGGAGAGAAATGAAAGGTGAATCGCTTGATTATGGGGACGTGATCAATACAAAATCACGTCCCTAATTTTTAGGAAGCGGTTACTATATTTAATTTTATGGATTCCTATTTTATCACTTATGTTGTATACTTACTTATGAAATGTTGTATATATTGTAATATATCTTGGCCATTGATTTACTATTTGGATGGTGTAGATTTAGTCTTATGGACTAACCAGGAAGGCTGGTCTCACAGGATCCCCTACCTATATATATATATATATATATATATATAGGATTTGGTTCAAATGAGACCACCCTCCCTAGGTGAGACAGTGTGGACTCATCTTACCCATTGATCTTAAAAAATGAAGGGATGTGATTAATTCAGTTTTTCTAATTATTTCTTAATTTTTGCTGATTTTAAGGGCAAGATTGTAATTTTGTAATTCAAATTAGTGGTCCCAGCGGATTTTATGGGATGAAATTGACACTGCCGGATTTTGTGGCGGATTTTAAGGAACCTGTTTTTTTTTCAAATATTTTTATTTTCTGACATAGTTAAGGTTCTTTTCTTTGCATAATTAGACATCAAATAATGCATATTTAGTTATTTTGTTGGCCTTTGTTTTACGAAAACAAGACATAATTGAATATAACGTCTCGCATATGTAGTTATACTACTGCTTTGCATAAATAGGTTCAATATAATGTATATTTAGTTATGAAAATGAGATGTTGCTTTTGGAAATTATAAAAATGGGATGTTACATAATGTCGCATATTTAGTTATTCCACAATACATAGATAGTTTCTAGATAATACATAGTTAGTTGATTTTGTTGCATAGTTTATGACGTTTTGCATAGTTGGATATCTTGTACTACATATTAGTTTTTTACGCTACATAGATAGTTTTTGGATAATGCATATTTAGTTGAGTTTTGTTGCATATTTAGTTTCGAACTCCTATTCGTTATTTCTCCGTAATATTGCACCGATTTTTTTTTTTTTTTTTCTGTAATTTTCATGAACTGTAATTTTCGAGTTCTTCACAATTTTCTTTATTTGCGTTAATGGAGGAAAGGAGAGAGAGAGAGAGAGAGAGAGAGAGAGAGAGAGAGAGAGAGAGAGAGAGAGAGAGAGAGAGACGTGAGATTGGAGAAATTGGGAGATGTATGAGAGAGAAAAAGATTTGATTCCATTTTTGTAACTAACTTGTTATGTTATTTTACCCTACTATCCTTATATTGATTAAATTAATATTTTAATATATTTTTTATCCATTAAATCATATCCATTGATTAATAGTGGGGATGGTTGAGATTAGTCCATTGTGTCTCACCTAGAGACATGGTCTCACTTGATCCTCTCCCATATATATATATATATATATATATATATATATATATGCACAAAATCAATATCCGATATTGAATAGATTTTCGTAGAAAATTGAGTCACTTACACAATACGATCTTTGTTTAAGAAGCCACCATACTCTTGTTCCAAGCATTGGGGAAGATCAAAGTGAAACAGAGTAACATATGGCTTAATTCCTGTTAAAGTAATAATATATTCAATGATAATTAGAACCAATAACTAATCCAATATTATAGCATATTGTGTAAATCTTCTACGAAAAAGATAATCAAAGTGAGTTTAGGAATATATAAAGTTTTGAGTGTAATTACCATTGGCAATAAGAGTGTTGATAAGATCATTATAATAATCAATTCCTCTTTTGTTGACACCAAGACAAGGTCTTCCACCTAAAATACATACTCAAAACATAAATTAAATTTAATTTGTAATTGGTGATTTCAAAATGACTAATCACAAACGCATTATTTTCGTTTCTTCCTCTTTTGATCAAATCTCCATATAAATAATTTTTACAAGATGATTAATTCACCAAATTCAATCTGAGTTGACTTTACCGGGTAATATCCGTGACCATGAAATTGAAAATCTGTAGGCATCGAAGCCCATGTTCTTCATCATCTTAATATCATCCTGCAACAATATTTAATTTAATTATTATATGCGAATATCTATCTAAAGTCAATGGATGAAGTTTATTTTTATATATAATCCACTCTCATTTCTATATACATTCAACAGGTAAATAGAACATAGAGAGTTGACTAAAAATAACCTTATATTTGGAATACATATCAACAGCGACATTTCCATTGGATCCATCGGCAATTTTGGCTGTCATCGGGAATAAACAATCAGTAAGTAATTACTTTCCTTTATACATTTTTATCCATTTGTAATATACGGGAAAATAATTTTTTTCGCTCCTGTAAATTGGAGTATTTGTAGATTTAGTCCTTTAAATAGTCAACTTTAATATTTGGTCTGATATCTTTATCAAATTTGGACATATAGCCTGATTTTGACTGGAATTGTGTAATTCCATTGTGATTGCCAAGCTAACTAGGACCGTGCTAATGTGTTTAAGAAATTTGTTAATTTTGGTTTTTTGGTGCCAAAATTGATACGCCAATCACAAAAAAGTGAAACAAAATTTGGGGGCTTTAATATTTTTGTGGCAATTTTGCTCCAAATCACCAATTATCCATAATTTGTTTTTGACAATTTTGTATATTATCGGTCGTAGCCAGCAATTTCCGATAACATTACACAATTTTGGTCTATATAGAACTAAATGTCCAAATTTTTTAAAGATATTGGATTAAAATTTAAAGATGATTACTACTCAGAGCACTAAAATACAAATATAAATACATACAAATATATATATATATATATATATATATATACATGCACACACACACCAGGAGTCTTCATGGTGAAATCATCCCATATACTAGGACCTCTACCCCCTTTTGCTGCACCTCCTTCATGCTGAAATATTACGTATTACAAAGAAAATGAAATAGCAAATTAAAACCAAAACAACATATATATAACAATGGTTTCCAAAATAATCTACACTAAAACAATACCCGTGTGTTACACGGATTTGTCAAAAAATAAAATTTGTGTCACAAACTCTGATAGTTATAAGAGATCCAAAATAATAATTAAAAATACTAAAAAAAATTCAAAATTTAGAAGAATTCCATACAATCGTTCACTTCAAATTCTAAAAAATTTATTTGTAAACTACATTATTTGCTCTATTTGAAAGTGTAACATCCTCATCACAACAATGAATTTTCAAGTCGTATTAGTTTCAATCTTTGCATGTTTTCTGGAAAGGAAAAAAATCTCTATAAAATTATTTATTTGTGCTAATTTCAAATACTTGGTTGTAGTTTGCTTTTGCACAAAAGCTAATAAATTAGTTATGGTAAAAAGAATGAATCCTTGATATGCTTAAATAAGATATTTAATATAGTTGTTATACCCCTTTAAATGATTTAAATCACAATTAAAGTATCATAAATATTAGAGATTTAGAGATAATAATTCAAATTATATCATTGGTTTTTGTATCATAATAATATTTAAATCAGAATTAGTTTGCAAACTCAAAAATAACTTCCTAATTTTATATCCTTGATTTTTGGGATTATTTAATTTGATGATTAAATGATTGATTGGATTTTAATAGTTATATACGGAAATAGGAAATTTAATTATTAAGTTGATGATAAATTGATAGTAAATTAATATAGTAAGTCAATTTATAATTGGAAGAATAAGGTGGTAGAATGGTGTTCCACGTGGCTAAATATGAATGTGACACATGGATTTAGAATAATAAGGTCTTGACATGTGTACCAAATTACTCGGTGAAGACATGTGGCATCTTTTTTTCTTTTAGTATATAGGGTTGATATTGATAAATTACATGTTATATATAAGGTAAAATTGCAAAATTGGTCATATAGAGCGGTAGTAAAAAGGTCTATAAAAATCACGTTTTTCAAATAAGTCTTGTAACTATATAAACATCTCAATTTAGTCCTACAAAATTCGCGGTTAGCAAAATAGTCCTATAACTATATGTAAATCTCAATTTTGATCCTAATTTCAACAGAAATTAGGAACTACTTGTGCCACTTACGTCGTTGAAATTTGGTGAAATTAGTACCAAAATTGAGATTTAATATAGTTACATGACTATTTTGCAGGACCAAAATCGAGAATTGCTATAGTTACAAGACTTTTTTGCGAAAAAAGATTTTTACAGGACTTTTTTACTACCGCCCATAGTTCATCGACCAATATTGCAATTGAGACATATAGTTTAATTTGTGTAGAATGATGGATAAGAAAATTAACCTGGTAAGCAGATGTGCCAACTCCAAATACAAAATCACTAGGGAATTGACTACAATTGATTTTGCTGTTTTCAGTCTCAACTTCTGTTGAATCAATGCTCAGGCTGCCAAACTCCTCCATTTTCTAACAGTACTATAGAGAAGAATTAACTCCTTTTCTTTTCTTTTTTTGGCTTGATAAATTATGAAGCCAATTCACCTCTATTTATAGGTGCTCAATGGAATGCCACATCGTGTAATTATAATTTTAATTAACCAGATTATTAAAGCTTTCTTTGAAACTTATGCTCATGTACCTACCGTATTACCTATTCAGTAGGGATGGCAATGGGGCGGGGGCCGGGCGGACGCAGGTATCTCAATACCCGGACCATGATCCCAATCCCTCCACGGGCGGGCGACCGTGGTGTTGTTTTTTTATTTTTTTTATATTATTATTCTGAATTTTGTATTATTAATAATTTTTTAATATTATATTTTGTATTATAAATACATATTGTATATAAAATTTGTCATTATATATGTTAAATATAATATTAAATACATAAAACTATATTCTTTTAATTAATACACGTAAAATATACATTATATATATTTAAAAAATAAAAAAAATAGCACGGGACGGGGAGGATACCTACGGGGCGGAGGGGATATCCAGACCCGCACCGTCCCGGGTCACGGGGCTGGGCAGAGTGGGTACCCGTCGGGTCGGGTCATTTGCCATCCCTACTCTTTAGTTTAATGTTGCAATATGTACAGCTCGAATCCTAACCATCCGCTGATGGTTGACCATCAAAAGATCAATTCATTATAAATTCATTTGATCCTAGATTTGAAGGATTCCTCGTATTTCTTTCTTTTTATTTTTAATTTTTTGAAAATGCTTTTGGTCAACTTATGAACCACGACAAATTACATTTTATGGTTCCCCTTTTAATTTTCAGTATTTGTTAACTCTGAATTATGAAATATGGTTTTCCTTCGAACTCCCGACTTTATGTACAATAAATTTTATGTGCATGTTGGTATGTAGTTGCATATCAATGAAATCAATGGATGAGCCAAAACACGATATTTAGGTGGCCAATAAATGAAAGTGGAGTCGAACGGAAAAATAAAACTAACAAAAATTCATATAAATTCTACGTTACTTTTTTTAAAAGCAAAGTCTTAACAAATTTACTTTTTTTAAAAAAAATTGGTGAGTGTGTGTGTTGGTTGGGGGGTTACTATGCCCCCTAGCTACACTAGTAACTGAAATCTTTATTACATTTAGCGTTTCATCTTCTATTTTCACGGTACCAATATATGATGAATATGTGATCTCATATTTATACACGTGACAATTATATAGATCATATGAAATATACGATGAATTTAGGTTTGGTATGATATAATTATTTTTTTTGATGTTTTAGTTGGTTATATGATGATGGACAAACTATGTAATGCATTTTCCAATAATTTAATATATTTTTTATTTCTAATTTTAGTTTTTTCTCCTTTTTTTATTTTTTTTTCGTGTCAACTTTAAATTATATAGGTATTTCGTGTCGTATCGGGTTACTCGTACCAGAAACATGTCGTGTTCGTGTCGTATTATAGGTCTCAAGGGTGAGTAGTTGATTAGTGTGAGTGTTGCATGTATTTTGGGGCATATTTGTAGATATAATTGATAGATAAAAATGCATTAACTCAGTAAAATGACTTATTTTCTCTACTTGTGGAAAGATATTACGCTTTACTCGTTTTTGCAGGAATTTGATGATATTCTGAGTATTTCGGTGGCAAAAATGAGCATTGTGATGTAGAACCACTAAGGATTGATAGCATATACCGAGTTGAGAGCCAAATCGAGAAAAAGTCAGATAAATCGGGCAAGAATTGGCCACACACGGGTAGCTCGTACGCATAGGCACAGCCCGTGCGTGTATAACCTGAAGAAATCAACCTTCGCAGAGACGCACGGACAGGGCGTGCGTTGACGCACGACCCGTGCGTCAATTCGAGAGACAACAAAACATTTGGCCTGACGCACGACCTGGTCGTGCGTCTGTGCTGGAATGTCCGAAGCTGACAGCACTTTAATCTAGGTTTCCAAAAAGGTATAAATACCACTTTGGGGGGCGCACACCAAGGGAGGAAGGCTGAGAATATACCCAAGAACACAAGAAATAGTTCAACTTCATCAAGGAAGAATCAAGGGAAGAATTGGCTCACATCATGAGTAGCTAAACATCTTGTGATTTCCAGGTTTAGAAGTAGATTAATTGACTCTATTTGAATGTTTTAATCTTAGTTGAAGTTATTAGTTTGAAGCTTATTTGAGTACTTTGTTTTTATTCTTATTTTATCATTTGGCCAATGATTTAGCATGTTTGATGTATTGATTCATAATTCGAGAGATGAGCTTCAACACTAGATCTTGAGTACTTGACATGAATATTTGCATAATCGAGAGGTTTGTGATATTTGTGAGGATATATGTTCTTTGTTGCATTTGGGAGTTGTCTATCTATTGTTGAGTAGAGATGCTAGCATAGATATTTCAATCTACATTTTATATACATCTTAAGAGGGAGGATAAAATACTTTGGTGATCGTCTTATAGGAATATTGATAATAACTTTGGCTTTTTACATCAGACAACAAGAGAGTTATTAATCGATACCATAACCCGGGAATCCATTTCATTCTCTTGGTATTTCAATATTATTCTTGCCTTGTGTTTTTGTAGTATATCTTGTCTTAGCTTACCACAACAACCATCCAATTTCGATCGTTTAAATAAAAATAAGACTATTTTGGTCTCAATACTTAGTACACAAATTTATTAGTCTCCGTGGATACGACCTTGCTACCCTATTCTATAAACTATAACGTACACTTGCGGTGAAGCTAAAAATAAGGCGAATAGGTTTTTGGCGCCGTTACCGGGGACTAATATAATTTTTTGGTGCTAATATTGCAATAAATAGAATTATTTTTAATCTAGACATTTTTTTCTTTCTTTTTTATTTTATTTAATTGTACTCCTACTTTGTTTGATTTGTTTCTTTGAGTTGGTCCAGGTAGTACATGAACACCCGCTCTAAGCGAGGAGAATTAACACCGTTCATACCGGAGGTTGAGGCTTTCGCAAGGCGAACGAGTGCAACTACTAGACAAGCGAAAGACAACAAAATCCGACTATGGGGATTTAGAAGGAGATAATGGGAGTAATAATAGGATCAACAGGATCAACGAGTTACTAATACCAGTCCAACAACAATCAATCTGTGATTACTTTCGACCACAAACGAATCGTAATTATGGTGGTATTGCACATGTACCGATAAATGCCAACAATTTCGAGTTAAAGACGGCATTAATAAATATGGTTCAACAGAACTAGTTTGGGGGTTTCGCAACCAAGGATCCCAACTCTCATCTTGCACACTTTATACAGATTTGCAATACGATAAAGATGAATGGGGTATCGGATGACGCCATAAGATTGCACCTATTCCCTTTCCCTTTGAGGGATAAGATAAGAAATTGGTTAGGAACTTTGACTCAAGGGAGTGTGAGCACATGGGATTAATTGAGCCAAAAATTTTTATTCAAATTCTTCCTACCAAGTAAGACTTTACAGCTCAAGAGCGAGATTACCCAGTTTCGACAGTTCGACTCCGAGACATTATATGAAGCCTAGGAGAGATTCTGGGATTTGTTGAGAAGATGTCCACAACACGGTTTTCCGGAAGATCAACAATTGTGCTTCTTTTACAATGGGTTGATGGGACAGATGAGGTTGTTTATAGATGCGGGAGGAGCCCTATTAGCGAGATTTCCATAAGATTCCTTTAATCTCCTTGAAGAGATGGCCATGAATAGCTATCAATGGCCATCCGAAAGGACAAACGTACAACGGGTAGCCGAAGTTTTGGATTCGGACCCAATTAAGGCATTGACGGCTCAAATGGCGGTGTTGACAAATCATCTAAGTGTTCTGACGAAAGGGGTCGATGCGAGCTCGAGTACAAGTAGTGAGGGAGCTTTTCTATATATGATGGAGGAGGTCAACTATGTAAATAACCGGAATTTCAACAATTTTCGGAACAATTCGACTCCCACACACTATCATTCGGGTTTGAGGAACCATGAGAACTTCTCCTATGAAAATACCAAGAATGTGATGCAACCACCGCCGAAATTCAATGTGTCAAATGGTGTCATCAATACGGAGACCAAGCCATCGTTAGAGGACACTCTCGCTTCATTTATGAGTCAGACGAGCTCATTTATGAACAAAACGAGGAACTGTTTTACCAGGGACGAGGCTAAGATGGATAAGATTGAGACACAGGTTACACAATTGGCCAATACTATGGGATCACAAATGAAAAACCTTGAAACTCAAATTGGTCATTTAGCTACTATCATTGGTGAACATCATAAAAAGGGGCAATGTCCAAGCAACACTAAGGTCAACCTGAGAGAACATTGCAATGCCATTCATTTGTAGAGTGGAATGGAGAATGAGGAGTCTGAGAGTCCATGTAAAATTGAAACTTTGGAGTCACGCAAGACCCGTGCGTCCACGCACGGCCCGCTCGTGCGTGATCTTGAACCCATAATTTCGACCCACGAAGATAAAAACAATGAAGAACAGGCAATATTGAGGTTAAGAGAGGAACCAGAGCAACACAATGCGAAACAAAAGGGCCGAGAAGCTTAAATCTTCTCCTAACTCTAATTTGTTAAAATATAATATTCCCTTCCTTTTCCCCAAAGATTTCACAAGACAAATTTAAATGCTCAATTTGCTAAATATTTGGACATGTCTAAGAAATTGCACATTAACATGCCTTTTGCGAAGCATTGAAAAAATGCCCAATTAAGCGAAGTTTTTAAGGAGGTAATGTCCAAAAAGAAAAAGTGGGCGGAGATTGAGACCATCAACTTAAGCGAGGAGTGTAGCGCCATCATCCAAAGAAAACTACCATAAAAGCTTAAAAATCCGGGAGTTTCACTATCCCTTGTACAATTGGCGGTATTTTCTTTGATAAAGCACTTTGTGATCTTGGAGCAAGTATTAACTTAATGCCCTTGTCCATTTTCACGAAACTTGGACTCGGAGAGGTGAAGCCGTTCACGGTCACCTTACAACTTGGCCGATAGATCACTCACTTATCCAAAGGGTATAGTAGAAGATGTACTCGTAAAGGTCGACAAATTCATATTCCCCGTGGATTTTCTAGTGCTTGATATGGATGAGGATCGCGACATACCTCTCATACTTGGGCGTCCGTTTTTAGCAACCACATAAGCATTAATAGATGTAAATAAGGGAGATCTCACATTACGAGTTAATGATGAGCGTGTTTCATTTTCCATCTCTTAGACGTAAAAAAACATGATAATATAGAGAGTTGTAAAATAATATCATTCGGTAATTCTTTCACTCAAGCTCAAAGCTTGAAAGATTGTGTGCATACTTTAGATAATATGCAGCAATTATCGAAGAAGAAAAAGGCGAAGCACATGAAGAAAGATAGTGGGTAGGAGCATGCATGTACCACTGCTCGTATGATAAAAAAAAGAGAAAATCCGGCATTTGACCAACGCGAGGAACCTTCTTTAGCGATATTCAAGGGAGGCACGAGTCACGCGTGTTGGTGGCATGGAGATCCACATGAAGAGGTGGCATACCTCACCTCACGTGAGTCCGTGAGCGTAATATACTGGCGTCGAGCTAAAGAAGTTAAATATAGCGCTTGTTGGGAGGCAACCCAACGGGTTGTTGTGTGTTTTTCTTTATTTTTTTGTTTGTCTTTTATTTTTAGTTAGGATTTTCCATTGTTTAAAAATAAAACCAAAACAAATACCGATTTCATGTCGCGACCACGCACGGGCAGCCGTGCGCATACGCATACGCACGGCTCGTGCGTGATTGCAAAGTTAGGGGTCTTGGACATGATGCGGGCAGGCGGTCGTGCTTTTTACGCACGTCCCATGCGTTCACCCGCTAAGGCTTAAGTCGGTCGCGCCCAGGCTTTGTTTTTCACAAAATACAAACTCTTCTCTCGGCTTTAAAATAAAAACCTCGCCCCTCTTTCTCCATATTGTTAAAATCTTCCATAATTTCTTCAAATTTTCACATATAATCCAACCCTTCATCCTAGTACACGATTATCTTGCATCAATTTTAGATTTGGTTGAGGTTTTGGTGAACAAAGGCATCTAGGGTTCAATTTCGCCCCTTTTGCAAATTTTTGACAAATTCGGTTAGAACTTCATGTTTTTGTACAAATTTCTTGTAGAATATGTATTAGAGATCATATTTGGTGCATGTTATGATCAATTTGCCATGATTATCTTGAATTTATGTAAGAGGCATTTTATCAAACACCTTATGAGCATGATGAATATATGAATATTGGGTTGAATTATTGATGATTCTTGCATGAGCAAAGATATTTAAGGTAGTATGGACTATGACTCTCTACAATTATATTGATGATTGAACTTTGGAGCTTAATTTTTGATTGAACTTGTAGAGAAGAGACATTATGCCCTATATGAATTATTTGACTTGAATTCATCATATTCGTGTTTGTACTTGGTTGATTCGTAATCTCATAGATGCTTTTGCTAGGTACAAATTCGAAACAATGGCCGAAAGGAGAAGCCTTCAAAGTAGGAGGAGACGCCCTAGAGAGATCGCACCACAAGAAGTACACCCGGATATCCCCGCAGCTTACGGGGTTGTACTTACAGAAGATAATGATTTGGAGAGGTGGAATAAGTTGGTTACCCGACCAATGACACCCACACGTTACGCCGACGACGAGTGTACCCAACTTTTGGGGATACACGAAGATGTTTGGCGATTGTTTGAGAACGTTGGGTGGACTGCTTTTATGAGGGGACGATGGCTGACATATAAGAAAATCACGCTCGAATTCCTCAGCACTGTTGAAGTATTGAAAGGGGGAGGAAATTTCAAACCATTCCAGATACAATTTCAGTTGGGCAATGTGCGCAGGCGATTATCTATCGCCCAATTGAACACTATCTTTGGAGTCCCCATTAAGAAACCATTCTGACCCGCCGAGAACTATAGCCAGTATGACTTATGGTGATTGCTGGTACAGACACCGGAAACGGGCCCTATGCTATATGGGGCACAACTTTCTAAATCCTCTTGGGTCTGGAATCCCGTGTTCTGATATATTCAGTGGGTTACGCCATCCTCCGTATTTTCCAAAGGAAATAATGGGGGGATGACCGTCAGGGATCTCTATCTATTATGGTGTATGTTGACTAGTACACCCTATAACACAGCCGCCTACTTCGCAGAGCAGGTTGAAAAGGTAGCCAAGCAGAACAGTGGCACTATCTCGATTGGAGGTATGATCACTCCTATTGCCCGACACTTTGATGTTGATACTAGAGGCTTAGAGCCGATTGAGGGTGGAAGGAGGATCAACCTAGCAGTCTTGCACCAGATGAAGATCATTACAGAAGAAGAGGGCATGTACCTTTTCCAACAAACATCTGGGAGCGATTTTCCATTGCCTAACACGGTGCTCACCACCGTGGACAACATCAATGATAGAACCAACTTTCTGCTCAACTCTGAGGCTCATAATAGAGTTGTAGAGGCTCAGATAGCAAGAAAAAGGCGAAGGGTCGCCGGTATCCCCGACGAGAAGGATGTGATGGCTGAGGAGATGGAGTTTGCAAGGAAAAAAAGGGGATTTGAGGAAGAATTTCCCCAAATGGCGACTGATATCCCCGAGATCTCTCACAGGGGAGAAGAGCAAGGAGGGCATGACTGTAATGCCCGATTATTTGCCCTCGAGGAGCGCATGCAGCTGAACCAAGACAATTTCCGTGCTTTTTATATAGTTGCATGTCGAGCATTTTAGGTTGCATTGAATTAGAAGCACGTTTACAGCTTTAGCATGTTTATTGCTTTCATAGATTTTAGGGAGTGAGTTGACCGTGTGATTCGACTTGGTGCTTATATTTTTTGAAAATTTTGTATTGTTATGATTGGGTGTTGAATATGAATTAATCAAGCCATGAATAGATGATATAGATCATGTGGATATTGAGAACATGGTTGTATATTTTGAATTACGAATTTACAAGCCTGTGAGCTTTTGAGCCTTTACTGCTTTCATTATATGCAGTTTTGTTTATGATTTGAGTGTATCATTCATGTTGTTAGAATTATAGAACTTGTTCTGGTATCTCTGCCAAGGCCACATGTTGTATGCGAATTGTGAAAATGATTAAAGGCCATTTTTGTTAGCCTTTCAAGCTATTTGCTTACCCAATGATGTTGAAATTCCTAGTTATCCAACTTGAGCTTATTGCCTAATTTTTTGATAGCCACGATTCAAGCCTTAACATGATATATTTGTTACCCTGCACTTGAGCGTATATCATTGAGTATGGGGATTGAATGAGATTGAATGGGATAAAATCAAAATTTTAGAAAATTTTGTGAGAGTTGGTTGATGGGATTAGAAAAAGAAGAAAAGGAGGAGAAAAGAAAAGTTGATTACTCAGAAACGAGTCGAAAAAAATAGATAAAAAAAATCGACTTTATGAATGAGTCTTATACGAATGAACTTGGGGGCTAAGGTGTAATGTGAGGAGAAAGAATTATTGAGTTTTACAAAAGAAAAAGGGGATGGAGAGTTGAAATTTTGATAGAAATGAGAGGTGATTTGGGTAGCATATTGGGCTTTAATGAAGATGATTGATATGCTTACCGGTCTATACGCTCGAGTTTGAGTCACTTTATCCATATTTTCCTACCTTAACCGAAGAGCCTTCATTACAACCAAAAGAGAAAGTCCTTTTTGATATATTCATAAATTGCATGCATTCTAGTGGAGGAGATATGAGACGATTTGCAAGCCTATGGTAATTCTGCAACATTGCATTGATTTCAGCCAGGGGCGGAGCTAGAAAGGAATATTGGGAAATTTGAAAATTTTTGGGGGGGCTAAATCAATAAAAAATAAATATTTAGTACTAAAAATTAATATTTAAAAACAAAATATACCTATAAAAAATTAAAATTTCAAAAATTTAGAATACGCCCCTGATTTCAGCGTAAACACGTCCCATATTCATTCGAGATGAGAGTATACACTTGATATTTGAGATGCGTGATTCAAAGAATTTACCATTGATTTCTTTGAAGTGTGATCTATGTTAGATGTTTGAGGCTTGGTTGATTCGTTGCTTGATACCTATGATGAACAATGTGAATTTTATGGAGTTGTTTTTGTCTAATGCTTTTCATTCCTCCCAGTTATGTTTTGTCTTCTTTATAAAGCGTTGACCAGGACGGTCAACAGTTTAAGTTTGGGGGTTTGATTAGTGTGAGTTTTGCATGTATTTTGGGGCATATTTGTAGATATAATTGATAGATAAATATGCATTAACTCAGTAAAATGGGTTATTTTCTCTACTTGTGGAAAGATATTACGCTTTGCTCGTTTTGCAGGAATTTGATGATATTTTGAGTATTTCGGTGGAAAATATGAGCATTGCGATGTAGAACCACCAAGGATTGATAGCATACACCGAGTTGAGAGCCAAATCGAGAAAAAGTCAGATAAACCGGGCAAGAATTGGCCATGTACGGGTAGCTCGTGCGCATAGGCATGACGTGCGTGTATAAACCTAAAGAAATCAACTTTCGCAGGATGCACGCGGACATGGAGTGCATCGGCGCGACGACTTTGCGTCAATTCGAGAGACAACCAGACTGCATCCGACGCATGACCAGGTCGTCGTGCATGAAGCGAAGCGGCCCGCGGCGTCTGCGGCTTTGGAATGTCCAAAATTGACAAAGACTTCAATCTAGGTTTCCAAAAAGGTATAAATACCACTTTGGGGGCACACACCAAGGAGGACGGTGAGAATATACCCAAGAACACAAGAAATAGTTCAACTTCATCAAGGAAGAATTAAGGGAATAATCGGGTCACATCGGAGCTTAAGGATTGAAGATTAATCGAGAGATTATCATTTCCCTAAGTTTTCTCATTCTTTGTAGTTCAATCTTTCATTTTACCTTGTGATGAACATGAACAATTTATCTATGAGTTGTTTGTATATCCGTTCGCCTTATTTTTTAGCTTCACGCAAAGTGTACAGCGATTTATAGAAATGGGTTAGCAAGGTCGAATCCACAGGGACTAATAAATTATTGTACTAAGTACTGGATTGTAATAGCCTTATTTTTAAATTTTATCTAGACGATCAAAAGTTGATGATTGGTTTTGTAAACTAAAACGAGAATTTATCCTAAACTAAACAAAGTAAAGAGTGATTGAAAGATCAAGAAGATGAATGGATTCCTGGGTTATGGTTTCAGTTAATATCCCCTTTTATTATCAGATTAATCAAACCAAAGTTATACGTATTCTTCCCTATAGAACAATCACAAAAGTAATTTACCCTCTCTCTCGAGATGTATGTAAAAATGTTGATTGGGATATCTATGCTAGCATCTAACTCAACATGAGATATCCAACTCCCAAAAGCTTAAAAGATTATAAATTCTCACGAATATTATGAGACTTCTCAATCATGCAAGATATTCATGTCAAGTACTCATAGATCTAGTATTGAAACTCATCGGTTAGAATTATGAATCAATACATCAAACAAGTTAAACCAAAGGCCTTTTGATAAAACAAGAATTAAAACAAAGTACTCGAATAGGGTTTGAAAAACAATAACTTCAATTGCAATTAATCCTCAAATAAAAGTATTCATTAACCTACTCTCAAACCCGGGAATCACTAGATGTTTAGCCAGACATCGAAAATAAATAATCCATAGAGAAATTATTCAAATTCATATCTAACTAATCGAAAGTAAAGATACTATGGAATGTGAAGACTCGGGGACGTCGATGATCTCTCGATCTATCTTCAATCCTCAAGCGTGTTGTTGTGCCTTGATCGATCTCTCCAATTCTCTGCTGGAAAATTACTCTTTTCTCTGTGTTCTAGGGCAAAAGTCAGCGTATCTTTGTTTGTGGCCGCCCGTCTCTATTTGTACTTCGTTTGGGTCGAAACCTAGTTCAAAACATGCCAAACTCTATTTTCCCGCACAGGCACACGGGCCGTGCGCCTAGCGCACGCCCAGCCCGTGTTAGGTGCCGCAGAAACATGCCAATCGCTGAAGGACGCACGGGTCGTGCGCATCACGCACGACCAACCCGTGCGTATGGCCGAAGCTTGAGACTCAGTGTTGGCTGGTGCACGGGTCATGCTAGGGACGCACGCCCGCCCGTGCGCACCTGTTGCAACTGATACTCGTCCGTTTTCTTCAATTTCTCTCCCGGTTAGTCTGACTTCTTCTCGATTCAACTCCAAATGTCGTACTTTACTTCTAGTATCGGCGGTTCTTTATCACAATGCTCAGAATTATTGCCAAAATGCTACAATTTATCATTCATTTCCTACAAAATGAGCAAAGCATAATACATTTTCCACAAAACAGTAATAAAGCCCTATTTACTCATGTAATGCATGCATATCAACTAATTCTAACCATAATTAAGCCCAAAATACATGCAAAACATATGTCAATCAATATCATTAGTAGCTAAACATCTTGTGATTTCTGGGTTTGGAAGTAGATTAATTGACTCTTGTTGAATGTTTTAATCTTAGTTGAAGTTGTTATTTTGAAGCCTATTTGAGTACTTTGTTCTTATTCTTGTTTTATCATTTGGCGAATGATTTAACATATTTGATGTATTAATTCATAATTCGAGAGATGAGCTTCAATACTAGATCTTTAGTACTTGACATGAATATTTGCATAATCGAGAGGTTTGTGATATTTGTGAGGATATATGATCTTTGGTGCATTTGGGAGTTGTGTATCTATTGTTGAGTAGAGATGCTAGCATAGATATTTCAATCTACATTTTATATACATCTCGAGAGGGAGGATAAAATACTTTGGCGATTGTCTTATAGGAATATTGATAATAACTTTGGCTTTGATTAAATCGAACAACAAGAGAGTTATTAATTGAAACCATAACCCGGGAATCCATTTCATTCTCTTGGTATTTCGATATTATTCTTGCCTTGTGTTTTTGTAGTATATCTTGTCTTAGCTTCCCACAACAACCATCCAATTTCGATCGTTTAAATAAAAATAAGACTATTTTGGTCTCAATACTTATTATATAATTTTATTGGTCTCCGTGGATACGACCTTGCTACCCTATTCTATAAACTACACCGTACACTTGTGGTGAAGCTAAAAATAAGGCGAACAATAGTAAGGTTTACAAGGGGGGTTAAATAAACCTTACCAAATTTTGATTTAGTCCTTTTAAATATTTTCAGAGTTAATCACAAACCAGATTAGTCCTTGAGAGACAACTAGGTAAGCTTACTTCAGCAAAATTACCCACTCAACAAATTCGACTGAGCTGTTGATAGTATAACTAAGCTGGTATCAGCTAACACATAGATTTACAGTTGATTTGGTTTTTGTTCAGCGGAAGACTTTTCACCCTTGTTGATTTAAACTTGTTTTTCAACACTTGTTTTTAGTACTGGTTATTATCAGTTAGTTCAGCAGATATAACTTAACAGCAGATAAAAATGATATGCAAGAAATTAAAGTATTGTAAGTAAATAAGACACAAGCAATTTTTATAGTAGTTCGAGGATGGGGTAATTCCTCTAATCCACTCTTCTCCAACTCCTGGAGGAATCCACTAAGTAACAGATATTGGTTACAAAGCAGTCAACAGTCCGAGTCAGCCTTGATCACACAGTTGGTTGCTCCTGGGACTCAGCTTATTCACAAAACAGTTGTCTTGCTACTTCAGCTCCCTCGAACTCTTGAAATTGATCACACAGCCTTCCAATGAGCCCAAAGCTTCTGGTTCGAACTTGAACCTTACTACTTCTTGTTCAACTTTGGAATGTAGACCTCTTTTGTTCTTCAAACAGATTTCCTCTTCAACTTGATGAAGTAATTTTTCCTTCACTGAGCATGTTATATTGAGTTCCTTCGATTTTTAGGCTTGAGGATTATCTTTGAAAGCTTGAGAGTATTTGCAGGTTTTGCTTACTTGAATGCTTGATTGTCTTACGAAATTCGTTACCTTCTCCCACTTGCTTCCTCAGCCTTTTATAGTGCAGATTCAAAAATATGCTCGTTAAAGAGATAGACATATTTCAAATCTCACTCATAGGTTTCTTGGAATGTCTCGTCCTTGCAAAATTAATTAGGATCGTATCATGAGTTTAATGTTCTGCAGCCTTTCCTTGGTCTCTGCAGGTTTTCAGGTACATCCCATTGGTTCCTTTTTTTTTGCACTCTTCCCTGGCAGCCTGACACAGGCCTATTTTCAGCAAAACCTTGACTTGTGTTGACAATGAATCTCTATCAGCTTTTTCAAGTTTTATCTGTTGCATACCCCTTTGACATTCGATTGCAATTATTTTAAAATGACTTAGTTGTCAGTCAGCTGACTGAGACAACTTTTCTGTCACTTAACTGATCCTTCACTTGGCTTCACATAGCTGACACACAGTTAGGTCTTCTCTTCAATCTTTAGTCGACTCTTGTAATCTTCAACTTAGCTGACTCCAGCTCAGCTCATACGGTCCTATCTATTATAAGTTGAGTTACAAAGAAAATGTGGCGCCAACTTCCTATTCTATGTATTACATGGTATCATCAAAATCTAAACATAAATTTTCCTAACAATTTCCCCTTTTTTGATGAAACCAAAAACTTAAATAAATACATCAAAGTAAATAGTGCAGTAACAAAGAATGTATGTGTGAAATATGTCAATTTTATTGAACATATCATTCTTGTACTTATAATTACACTTTACAACGTTTTTCAAAAGTATACCCTATACACTATATCAGAGCTATACTAACTATATAAATGTATCAGAGCTTATTATAACAATAATATACATGTATCATAGCTATAAGGATAAACTTACAAATTTGTATTTACAGCTAAGTAAAATACATTTGAAGGGGTTTCAGCCGTTTTCAACTCCTCGGCTGCTTTTTTCTTCTCTCATCTTCTTCAGCTCTCTTCCTCTTTCTGTCTTTTTCTTATCTTTTTCTTTTTTGATAAGCTCTTTTAGCAGCAGGGTCTTCCATTCGCTGCATTTCTTCCCATTCACGCATGAGCCTTTCATTTTCGGATTCATGCATTTTCCTAGCCTCCTTATTCTTCCTCTCCACTTCAATATTTGCAAGTGTATCGTACCCAACCTAGTAGTTGACTCCCATCTTCCGTGGATCAACATACCTTACATCTTTAGGTCTTGGCTGTGGTGGAGTACCTCTGCCTTTTCCACTAGTTCCAAACCTTCCCCTTCCTCTGTATGACTCAGCTCATCCTCTAGGAGTGTACTGTACAAGAGTCTTTCCAGTCGACTGACTGCTTGAACTTTGTTGCATCTCAGCTGATTTGCATAAGAAATCTTTAGTTTGACACCCATGTTACATATATAAAATAAAAATTAATATAATAAATATATATATACTCAAAAGTTTATTTTGGGTTATTAAACACTTTGTACACTCATGTATTTTGATCATCGTAATTTCTTATTTTCAATAAATTAAGTTTTCACTTCAACATAATTCGGTAAGTTCTAATTATTAATGTAAAATTATTTTGACAACAACTTATACTCTTTTTTAATTTTAAATAATAAAGTTTCTTAGTTTTAGTAAATGAATAATGAAGTGTAAGTCCAAGCGGCTACGATAATCTAGAGGGGGGTGAATAGATTATCTCCATCTTTTCGATTTCGCCCTCTTTTTCGAACCGAATGCTCAAAGACAATGATAAAGGTGCGGAATGTAAACAACACACGTCGATTTATAGAGGTTCAACCCACCTAGGGCCTAATCCTCTACCACCCCAGTATATCCGGGATGGATTTCAAAAAGAAAAAAGGTTTTATTAATTTACCACAAATTAATACAACACCAACTTACAACAACACCTTGAAGAGCACCACACTCTTCTTGAACACCACCTTTGAGATTACCACAATCTCACTTGAAGATTACCACAATCTCCAACGGCACCTTGTGAAGATTACCACAATCTTCAACCTTGAAGAATACCAAATTCTTCAACACCTCAACAAGAAGATTACCACAATCTTCTTACACCTAACACCTAGATCACCCAAGTGTGTTCTTACCACAAGAACACTCACAAGGATATCTTGTGTTGAATGATTACCCAAATTCAAGATTACAACTCGATAATTGATAATACAATAGAGTGCAAGTGTAATCAAGAATATCCTAGACCTCAAGGATGTGAAAGTGAATAGCTAGCAAATTACAACAAGAAATAAGACAATGTAAGAACAAGTGTATTCTTGAGTGTATCTTGTTGTGTTGTAGTTTTCTCTCTTATTGTGTTGCTTCAATTCTTCCTCTATTTATAGAAGATGTCTTGTACATGATAGGCTCCTCTTGGGGACATGAATTCTGTAAAAAATTGCAAGACAATTGAAGAAAAGAGCTGTTAGAAATCAATCCCACAAATTAAGGAAAAGATGTCTGCTGCACAACGGTTACATTTTTGCTGTCAAACTTAAGGGCGACCGGTTGCGCAGAAATAAGATTTGAAAAGAACGCAGCAAAATTACAACGGGGAGACCGGTCCAGGGGGTGGTCGATCGGTCGCCCAAGGGTGCGACCGGTCGCCCCCTACGTGGACCGGTCACCCTGACCTGTTTTTGAGGTTTCGCGAGTTCTGTTTCTGAAATGTGTTCCCAGGTACCGGTCGCCTCTTTGGTCGACCGGTCGACCTCCTAAATGAAGTTTTGTCCGATTTTTGTCGAAAATAAACCTCAAGAAATACTCCGAAAAATTCGTAAAAACATTTTAAACCGATCGGGAGTATTTAGGACAACATTAGAAATATAGTTTTGATGAAATAACACATTAATACAAAAAGTGTTGTCCGATATAAATTCTAATAAATACTCCGAAAAATTCGTAAAAACATTTTAGACCACTCGGGAGTATTAGGACAACATTTAGAAACATAGTTTCAATGAAAGAAACCATTGACATAAAATTATTAAAGGTGTTGTCCAATATTATCGAAACTAAACTTGAGGAAATACTCCGAAAAATATTGAAACCATTTTAAATTATTTAGGAGTATTTGGACAACCTTTAAAACCATTGTTTTGGTATAAAAACAAAATCATGATAAAACCATTTATCAAACATGAAGATCACTGTATAATAAAGTATATGAATGATAATATTTTTATAATTGGTAAGTTTTTCTGCATATTCTGAATTATAATTTAATACTTAACAATTTAATTTTTTTATTAATAAAAATCATATTTATTTTGTGTATTTTCTTACCAAAAAAATAATTTTGCTGGACAATTACATATTTTGCCATATTTTCTCTTATCAAAAATATGGAAAACACAAAATATCCGAATATAATTCCAAAAAAATCCAAACAATACACAACAAAATCTGTAAAATAATCAATACTCCGAAAAGCTGAACATGTAATACAAATCTGGACAACAACATTGAAAATAAAAAAAAACTATATATCTTACAGAAACGTGAATAAATATATAAGTTTTAGATTATATATATGGAGGGGATCTGTGAGACTACCCTCCTAGGTAAGACCATAGGACCATCTACACCATCAAAAAAATAAATCAATGGTCAAGATATGAACAAATATATACAACAATTCATATGAAAGTATACATTAGAAGGGGTAAAATAGAAATCCAAGAAACTAAATATGGTAACCGCCTCTTACAAATTAGGGACGTGATCTGTTATTGATCATGTCCCCATAATCACGTGATTCACCCTGCCATAAACACCAACAATTTCTAAAAAACAATTGGTATCAGATATCATAAAATGTGGCAACAGAATCATACAACAATTAATGAAAAAGTATACAATTTCACTAAACTAAGTATATATTAAAATATTACTAAGTATACATAAAACATTTACTAGGTATACAATTTTCACTGAACTATTATACATTAAAACATTACTAAGTATACAGAAACATTAAACTAATTAAACAATTACACTAAACTAACTATACAATAAAACATTACTAAGTATACAATTCCACTTAACTAATTAAACAATTCCACAGAACTACTAACATAAATAAGTATACAATTCCAATGAACTAAATAAACAAATCCACATAGCTAACTTATACAAATCCACATAACTACTTATATAACTAAGAATTCAATTCCACTGAACCAAGTATACAAATCCATACAACTAAATATACAATAAAGCATGACCATGTATACAATTCCACAGAACTAATTGTACAATTCCACTGAACTGAATATATGAAAAAACAAAACCATGATTAAAATGACATTTAACTAAGTATACAATTTTGCTGAACTAAATATACAATCAAGCATCACTAAATATGCAAGAATAACTAACTAAAGTATGTACAAACAAACAAGCACGTGCAAATTTTTTTTGAATATGGACATGTAAATATAATAAAATTAACAAAGAAGTTGATGGGTTTTTCCTCCCTAAAAATCGGCCAACTAAAAAGGTAAGATTGTATTTACCTTAAAAATAGCTATTAAAGATATAAAACCGCCTAATTAAAAAAACTGATGATATAGAAAAGTACAATTATACCCTTATTAGCCTACAATAACTAGAATGATCTACACCATCTAAATTTTTAAATCAAGAGTCCAAAAGTGTTCCTATGGACTAACCTAAAGGGGTTGGTCTCAATTGAACAAATCCTTATATATATATATATATATATGTATCCATATATTATATTTGAGAAAATAATATGCCATAAATATTACATGAAATACCTGAAATATGAAAATCCTACATATGTATAATTCTTCTTATATATGTATTATATCTCAAAAAATAATACAATGAACTTTGTATGAAATGCCTGAAATATTGATGAAATCCTATATATAATTGTAAAAAAATTCTTTAAATTATATAATTTAAATATTTTATTGCCCATATTTTTTGGATATATAACAAGTAAATATATATTACATAAGATAAATGATATTTATTTGTTATATCAAATAATAATCTTCTATCTTATAAAATAGCTTATCAAATAATCATAATTTGAGTACAAAGATATTGTTATCGAGAAATCAAATGATACTCTGATTTTATTTATTAAATTAACGTGTATAGTAATTTGTTGGTATCAATCTCAACTATGCTCAATTGATCTAATTCAATTTAGTTGTCGAAAATTACTAAGTAAACATATAAATTTTAATGTTTTGAACAATTCAACAAGTATTTTTCAATAGGTGTATAAACTTGCTTCAAATATATAATAAATTTGTTTACTTTTTCTATTTGTTTAAGTCTTAATTTATTTTTGGGTATTTAACATAATATTTTGTGAAAATGTATTAAATTAGTATAATAATAATAATTTAATAAATTCTAAATTATTTTGTTCGGATCAAGACGTATCATCCTGGCATCCTGCAACCCTTTTCCAGTTCAATGAACATGGTCAGGATGGACCTTGAGATACCCGCCCTGCCCCGCTCCAATGCCATTTATATAATTTATAAATTTTTAATATCAAATTATAGAGTACTTTATTATATTACATTTCGTACATCGCACGGGCAATGTACTAGTGTTAAGTTAATTAGTTAATAAATTTTAATTTAGCTTGTTAAATATTGCCATTGAATATATTAGATTTATGATTAGGATCGGTCCAAATGGACTCACCCTATGGCTGTGTTGGACCTCTAGCGCTACTCGAATTAACGACTGTCCCCACAAACCAACACGAGTCTTTTCTAGTGCGCTTTGTCCTCACTCACGCGCACCCTGGAAAACTTCCCAGGGGGTCACCATCCCATGTCTACTCCAGGTCAAGCACGCTTAACCTCCGAATTTCAATGTAATGAGTACCAGAAAAGAAGATGCATCTGTTGGTATTGGTAGTCCATATCAAATCATTTAAGATCTCCTTTAACTATGCAATCCAGCGCTCATGAGTTCGAATCGCGGGCCACGCCTCGCACCTCTTTTAAAGCCCATTGCTGGCAGGATGCTGGACTAAATCCCAACAATCCCCCCTTCCAAAGACATGCCAAAGATCTTAGCTCCGGTGCTTGGCAACCTCACGCCCGCCAAACTTCCCGTTCTAATGCCAACTTCTTCAGTTCAAGCGTCACGTCACGCCAGCCTCTCAATTTCGGCCACCCAACAACCTACACCTTTAGTTCCAGTCCATTTACCTCAGTTTCGGTCACCTGGAAACCTACCATTCGATTGGTCCACCCAAAGAACTTACACCTTTGATTCGATCTGTTTTACCTCGCCCGACCACCGACAACCTACCCTTCGTTTTGGTCCACCCAGCAACCTACACCTCTAGTTCCAATGTTTTACCTCATTTCAGGCCACCTGGCAACCTACCTTCAGTTCTGGTCCGTTTACCTCCGCTACACCAGCATCTCAGTTCCACCGCTCCTGCCAACCTCCACTGCAGCGTGCTTCAAAGGGAATTCGAACTTGTGACCTGCTCCGATACCAGCTTGTTGGACCTCTAGCGCTACTCGGATTTACGATTGTCCCCATAAACCAACACAAGTCTTTTCTAGCGCGTTTTTTCATCACTCACGCGCACCCTGAAAAACTTCCCAGGGGGTCACCCATTACATAGAAACTCAAGGACAAGCACGCTTACCTCACAGTTTCTATGTAATGAACACCAGAAAAGAAGATGCATATTTTGGTATAGGTAGTACAAATCAAATCCTTTAAGCTCTCCTTTAACTGTGCAATACAACGCTCACGAGTTCGAATCGCGGGTCATGCTTGGCACCTCTTTTAAAGCCTATTTCAAGCAGGATGCTGGACCAAATTCCAATAGCGTGGTCTCATATAACACAATCCCTATATATATATATATATATATATATATATATGTGTGTGTGTGTGTGTGTGTGTGTGTGTGTGTGTGTAGGAGGATCATGTGAGACCATGACTCTAGGTGAGATAGTGTGGATTCATCTAAACCATCCCCTTATATACATTAAAGGCTAGGATTAATATATGATACTAATAGATTAACGAATTAATTAAATCCCAATAAGGGTTAAATTGTCAAACAAAAACATGTGGGGACCGTGAATTAAGGAACTAATTATAGAGAAAGAGAGAGAATCGCGCTCATTAACATGTGGGGACCGTGTGTGTGCTCTATGATGATTTTACTACATATTTAACATATATGAACTGCATATTTAACACTATTATACTACATGTTTAACATATATGTAATGCATATTAAAATTGTCAAACAAAAAACATGTGGGGACCGTGAATTAAGCAATTAATTATAGAGAGAGAGAGAGATAGAGAATCACGCTCATTAATATGTGGGAACCATGTATGTGCTCTGCGATGATTCTACTGCATATTTAACATATATGTACTGCATATTTAACACTATTATACTGCATGTTTAACATATATCATGTACTGCATATTAAAATAGTCAAACAAAAACATGTGGAGACTGTGAATTAAAGAATCAATTATAGAGAGAGAGGGAGAGAGAAAGAGAGAGAGAGAGAGAGAGAGAGAGAGAGAGAAGGAAAGAATCACGCTTATTAACATGTGGGGACCGTATATGTGCTATGCGATGATTCTACTGCATATTTAACATATATATACTGCATATTTAACACTATTATACGTCATGTTTAACATATATATGTACTGCATGTTAAAATTGTAATTTTAAGTACGCTTTTAACACTTGTTTTAGAAATATTATTATCAGCTGAGTTACAATTTAACTTATCAGCAAATATAAATGTAAGCAATAAAGTAAAATGCTGAAAGTAAATGACACAAGTAAATTTTATAGTTGTTCGAGGATGGCGTAATTCCTCTAATCCACTCTTCTCCAACTCCTGGAGGAATCCACTAAGTAACAGATCAGGTTACAAAATAGTTCTTCAGTCTAGAGACAACCTTGATCACACGACTGGCTTCTCCTGCGATTCAACTTCTTCACAAGACAGTTGCCTTACTACTTCAGCTCCCTTCAAACCCTTGGAATTGATCACACAGCCTTCCAACGAGCTTGAAACTCCTGGTTCGACCTTGAACCTTACTACAACTCCTTCAAACTTGGAGAGTAGACCCATTTTTGTTCTTAAAACTTTTCCTCTTCAACTGGTTGAAGTATATTTTCTTTCACAGCGTATGTTGGACTGAGTTCCTTCGACTTTTAGGCTTGAGGAATTTCTTGATAAGCTTGAGAGAATATTTGCAGATATTGCTTGCTTTCAGTTGCATAAAATGTTTGATCTCTCGTGTGTCATTCATTATCTTCTCTCTCTTGCTTCCTCAATCTTTTATAGTGTTCATTTGAAAATTTATCCATTGAAGAGATAGGTTATTTTCAAAATGACAGTTTCTTGCTCGATGGCTTGTCTTTTCTTGCCTTTTATTGTGATGGTGACCCTTCCTCGTATTAAATGATTATGTAGCTTTTCAGGGTCTAAAACAAGCTTCAGTGCTTCCCATTGGTTTATTCTTTTTGCACGCTTCTGGACGAGCACTTTAAGACATGGCAGCATGGAAGTATTACTAATTTACGTAATATCATTGACTTCCATGCAACGGATTAATATCAGTCGACTTTACTGGACAACTGCCTTTTTCCCTTTGACTTGAGTCAGCTCCAATCATTTGGGAATGACTCAACTGTCAATTCAACTGGAAGACTCTGCTCCTGACGGACTTGACAGACACTTCTTCAACTTTTACTCAGTTGTTCCTCAGTTGGATCTCCTTTAGTCGAGTCTGAGCCTTCTATCTTGACCACACTCAGCTGACACACAAGTGGGTCTTCACTTCAGTCTTCAGTTGACTTCTTGCATTATTTGACATAGTTGACTTCACTCAACTCATGCAGTCTTATCTATTACAAAATAGAAATACAAGGAAAATGAGGTGCCGACTTTCTATTCTATGTTTTACATGGTATCATCAAAATCTAAACAATAAATTTCCTAACAACGATTTCTATTGACAAAGGGAGTTTTTAAGTTGTATAGCTTTTAAGCTATATTGTAAAAGTTGTAGCTTTTTTGCTTATAATCTCAGATTTTTGTGTTTTGGTTAAGCTTGTGGATCGGGGGAGCTTCTTAAACTTATTTTGAAAAATCTTGCTCTTTTCCTAATAAAATTTTATTTTTGATAAATGTTGCTTAAAACGGATAGACTATTTTTTGACCAAAAAACTTACTTGCTCTTGTAAAGTTGTTTTGGGTTGTAATCATAAAAATAGGGAGTTTGTTAGAAAAATATTTTTCTTTATTTTGATGATTTTTTTTAAATGGTTTTTTTTTTTATACCAAAACAATGTCCCCAAATGTTGTCCAAATACTTCAAAACAATTTAAATGATTTTTACTAATTTTTTGAAGTATTTGTTGAACTTTAATATTTAACAAAAATCGGACAACACTTCATTTGAGGCCAACCTACGCCCTAGTGAGGGTAGTTCTATTACTGCTCAAGTTTGTAAACTCAAAACAGAAACATACCAAGCAAAAAAACAGTAAGGCCAACCGGTCGACCAGGTGTCGAACACAAGTATGCTTCTTAATCTTTCTCTGTTTTGAAAATTTAAGAGGTGGACCGGTCTAAAGGGAGGGCGACCGGTCGAGGTTCTGGTCGACTGGTCCAACCCCCCTTGGACTGGTCCAACCCCTTGTTTAATTAGCCTAAATTTCAGATTAACTTTTTAAACGTTCGAATTTTCAACAGGTCAACCGATCGACCTATAATTTTTGACAGTAACAATCTATTCGTTGTTGAATCATTATCTTTCATGACCTACTTTACATTTTTTTAACCATTTTTGTAGATCTTTCAATCCTTCTTTTGTATACAAAAAAGTGAAGATGGAGGAGTTTATGCTGGATATCCAATCTTGAATATTTTTATATAAAGAGATGAAGGCTTTGAAGGATCAAATATAACAACACAAACATTTAAACAACAAGAAAAATTCAGCAAACTTCTTATTCTCTCTTAGCAAAATTCTTGTTGTATTTTAAGCCTAAGTTTTACACTTACATATCTTGAGTATTAGACTTCCTTCTTGATTACACTTAAACTTTTTAGTTGTAATATTTTCAAACAAAGTGTAATCTTGATTGTAATTTTCAATCATCCAAAACAAGACACCATTGTTAGTGTACTTGTGGTAAGAACACATCTGGGTGATTTTAGGTATTGAAGAGTGTGGTGCTCTTCATTGTTGTGAGAAGATTGTGGCAATCTTCACGGTGGTGTTGTAAGAAGAGTGTGGTACTCTTCAAGGTAAAAGTTTGTATTTGTTTGGTATCAATAAAACTTTTTCCTTTTCGTAATCCAAGAGGACATACCAGTGGTGGTAGAGGATTAGACCCTATGTGGGTTGAACCTCTATAAATCATTGTGTGTTGTTTACATTTCAAAGACTTTTATTTTGGTCATCATGTACATATTCGAAAAAGAGGCGAATCAGAAAATCGGACAATCTATTCACCCCCTTCAAGATTTTCGTAAACTTGGACTATCAATAGGAGACAAAGGCAATGAAAATTACTGGATTAGATCCATTAGGAAGGAAGCAGCTTGAAATTTGGGGATGTTTTCCCTATTTTCCAAAGTCATTAATTTATACGTTTACCTTTTTTACATCCTTTTTCTTTCCATTTTTTAATGCATTTTCCTTTTAACTACTTAGTAAGAAAGATGGAGTAGAACCGGGTCAAAGTGGGCTAATGGTTTCCTGGTTTTGGCCGGTTTTTTTCCAGGTCGAGAGGGCTTAAATATGTCTCCCGGATGAAACACGTAACCGGACTGGTCTTATAGAGGCGGTGCTCGGTCAACCCAACCAGTCCAGCGGTCGGAGCCGATTTTAAAATATTGACCCTATCATAAAATAAAGGGAAAATTACAAAAAAAAAAAAAAAAGCCCAAAAATTTATGAAAATTATTAAAAAAAAAAAAAAAAAAAACCCTTTGAGTTTTGGTTACATCTTACATTTTCCCTCTTTCATAAGTGAAAAAACATATCAAAAATCCCCTGATATTTATAAAAAATCTGCGTTTACCCCCTTAAATTTGACGTATAATCGAATATGATGGAGTTTTTTTTGTAATTTTGAAACATCTCTTAGTTTTTTTTTTGTAATTAGCCCAAACCTAGGGGTGTTTTGTAATTATCCCCTAAAATAAATCGTATTCAAATGTTAATAGACTTTTGTTAGGCAAGACTTGGTACCTAATTTAATTAACCTTTAGCGAATTGTATTACAAGGGCAGCATTATTTAACCCATGTTGTTTACATATATTGTCATAAATTGTACTAAAATCTTATTTTTAGTAGACTCAAGTAAGTGACTTATCAACAACCATCCCCGAAATTAACAAATAAAGTTGACTTTAGAATTAAGACGAGCACATTTCTCAGTACTGTCCGTCTCTCTTAGTTAAATACGGGACCAGAAAAATTCGTTATTTAGTAAGTACGGTATATTATGAATATTTAATGAAAGTTACGGCGAAAAAATGGGCAAAAATACGAAAATATATAATATACGGATCCGTAGATGTACGGGTTTAATACAAATATAATATAATTATTCGTGAGTAATAATACGGCCTATTTTAACATTATATTTACATAGATTGTAATTCATACTTATGTTTAGATTATATTAAAATTAATTTTAGGTACTTTATTAATTGACTTTAAATTATTACACAAATTAAAAATAATTATTTAATAATAGTTAGTGAATTTTTAAGTGAATTGTATTATACTTAGATTATATAAAACTTAATATATAGTTTTTATTATATTAAATTATAACTTGACATAAATTCAAGATAATTATTTAATAATAATTACTTTATTTATATATTGTTAATATTCTTATTTATTGTTTTATAATATTGATGATTCTTACTATATTTACTATATTTATATATTGTTAATATTCTTATTTATTATTTTATAGTTATTAATGATTTTTAATGATATTTTGATTTATTTAAATATTATAAAATATTAAATGAAGTTGTATTCGCCAAGTATTATACGAATAACTATAATACGAGTATTAAACGTTTTATTTGAAAAGACGAAGCATTTAACGCCGCTTGAACATGTACGAAAAATGGATTTCAATTATTCATACGCACGAGTACTATACGGGTATAATATGCGTATTAACTAAGATGATGAGTTATCCGTGAATACTTTGGGCTTTCATTTCATGTAAATTTTATGGATGCGGTGTAAAACTAGAATAATACCGTGTATTACATGAGATTTGTCGAAAGATAAAATTTTAGTGTCACAAATTTGTTTGTAATGCTTATAAGAGATCCAAAATACTAATTCAAAATATTAAAAAATTAATTCAAAATTTAGGAGAGTATCATACAAATAGTTTACTTTAAATTTGTTATGAGGTGTTTGTTCCTCTTTTCTGCATTTTATTTTATATGTATAATATAATATAATAACTAAGAGAAAACAAATTTAAAGATATAATAAATTAAAAGATAACACGTTTAAAATATAGTTTAGATAGAATCCTTGATTTTTGGATTGTTTGTTATCTTTTAAGTTCAATTGAAAAATTTTCCAATCATGAAAAATGTATAAAAATTCCTAAGAAATAATAATGTATCTTTTAGAATCCAATGAAAATAGATATTTTTTTTTTAAACTTGTTATCTTTTAAATTCAATAGAAAATTTTTCCGAGCATGAAGAAACATAGAAAATTCCTAAAAAATAGCAATGTATAATTTATAATTCAATAAATATATTATATTTGTTTTCTAAAAATGCTTGTTTTCTATATTTTATTTGAAACATATAATATAATATAATAATTTAATAGATAACAAATTTAAATATAGTATAGATAGAATCTTTGATTTTTGGGTTATTCGTTATTTTTTTAAATTTGTATATGGTTGCCACATGGATAAATGTGAACCCGCTATGTGGAATTGAAAAAATGAGAAATTAACAAATGTCCAGTATTAATGAGGTAAAGATATGTGTTAACTTTGTTTCTTTCTTTTAGTATAGAGGGTAGATGTGTCGATAGGCTCAAGCAGTGGACAAAAAGCCAATTTAAAGTTTTTTTGAGTATTATTTTTCAATAAATCCGAAAAACATACGAGTAGAAAATTATTTAGAAAAACGAATATTGTTTTTGAAGGAATTGCTTTTTATTTTTAAAAAATGAGAAAAAATATCAAATACTGAGAATAAATAAAAAAAAGTATGTTTGTAAAGTTTCACATTTAGAAAAAATATTATCTTTTAATTTAATAATTTCATATTATTTCAAAATATATATAAATAGAATACTTGAAATAACAGAGGAACAGAGAATCGACTTGTGAGTTTCCAAACACCTAAAATTGAGCTCTAACTCAACTAAATTAAAGAACCGAAGAAGCAGGGAAACTCAAAGTCAAAGCTCAAGCTTGAATTGGACTTCAGTCGATCGATCTGTGTTTTTATTAGGGATAATTACAAAATCTATCCCTGATATTTGGAGTAATTACAAAAGAAAAAACTAGAGAAGTTTCAAAATTACCAATAAACATTCAAACACTAGGGTTTAGCTACACATAATTTTGACAAATGAATAAATTACACAAGAAGATTTAAGTATTGTAGATATGGTGTACTTATCTTTCTCAAAATCTCAATTGGCTTCTTTCTTGATTGATGTCAATGATTTTGCTACAAGCCTTCTTCTCCAATATTGCCCCAAGCTTTCTCTTCCAAAACCCCTTGATCTCAATTCTACTTAATGTATGTTATATGATGAATATAATGAATATTTCTAAATTTCCTCCCCCAACTCATATTCTTGGCTTTTATAGACATCATTTTTGTACAAAAATACATTGATAATGTCATCCTTTGTTAAACAATTGCTCCACTTCCATAGTTGGGTTGTTGAATTCTTGTTTTATGTGATAATTGAGGGAATATGAGGACATGATGCAGCAAAATTGGGTGTTAAAGGTGTACAAAAGTGGTCAAAAAGCTTGGTTGGTGAGTTTTCCATATTTTCCGCATGAAAAAATTGCAGAAAAGTGCCCGGACATGGCCGTGTCGCCCAGAACGGCCAGGCCGTGCTATTTCATTCTGCAGAAAGTCAGGCCAACACGGTTGTGCTTCCCAACACGTCCAGGTGTTGTCGTTTGACACGGACGTGTTGGAGAACATCGCCAGGCCATTTTGGGGGGCTATTTCGTGTGATTTTTTCTTGTTTTCGATCCCGTTGGAACACGACCTGAGTAATATGAATAAAAAATTTATGAAACTAAACAATAAAATAACTCAAATTCTACTCAAGTATACACATAAAACATGCATAAAAAGACACTTATCAAACCACCTCCAACTTAGAACTTTACTTGTCTTCAAGGAAAAAATTAAATCAAAAAGAGAGATTCGATAAATCACAACACACAAGGAAGATTTTTTTCTCAACACATTGAACACAAGCAGTAAAGTTCTTAGCCTTCTCAACCCGAATTAACCATTCAGTAAAAACATAGTTTTGCAAAACGATCGATCATTGTCAGCAAGAGACCGTAATATCGGCATGCATTATTCAGACTTGAAATTATCACTCCACAAATACTGATGGTTATGAACAACTTCAATTCAATAACTCCATGAAAATACAATAACTCAATAGATCTTTGTAGTTAGCGTACTAGTCATAAAACAAAGATTCTTGAACTTTATTGGAATGAGAATTCAAGGAGTATACATTCTCCCCTTTTTTTAAGACCTTTCAAGGCATTATTAGTGTTGTCATTTTACATAAAAGACAACCATGGGGCTCATAAATGCTCCTAGTTACTAAACAACAACAAATAGAGGAGTATAACCTCGATTGGTCCATATATTTTTTTCTCATTTTTTTCTTTTTTTTTCTTTTTTTTTTTCATCCACAAGCTTGGTTTAACAACTAGTTAACCACCACTAAATCATGAGTTCTCGGACGTTCATAGCGCTAAGTATCGCCGTATATGCCTTAACACATCAAGTATTATGGTGTTCGAAATCTCGTCAAAATTTAGCCCACATCCACGTCAATCTATCCTAAACAATCGATTGCTTCGCATTGAAAACACAAATTAACAAGTTAATAAAGGTGTAATTGGGCCAAGTTATTGACTACAAACACTCAATTTGTTAAAAAAATCATATCTCTTGTCAACGGGCTCAAAATAAAAACAACACACATGCATTCCGAGAATGTAATTGCATCCACCTCCAACTTAAAGGTTCACATTGTTCTTAATGTGAAAGAAAGAGATGAACAAACACATACAAAACACTCAAAAAACAAAGAGAGTAGAAGGAAATAAAAGAGGTGGGAAAAGAAAATTACGATCTTACTACAAAAGTGAAATCGTGGTTGAGCGATCATTGGGTTGTTTAGTACGGGACCTTCATCGACAACTTCATACCTAATCAAGGATAAACAACACACAACTCGAATACCGTAAAATCTCAAAAAACACCTATTTGCAACGTTGAATTCCGAGTAAAGTGATCCAGAAGAGTGACCAACCAGATCGGGTTGGTCAGGTTAACAGACCAGCTGCGTCGCAAGGCCAAGTTTGGCATGAAGAGCTAAACCTTGCAAATGCTGACAACTTATCCTATCATTAAAAAAATGTTGCCCTTTCAAGAAACATATAGTTAATTTAAATTTACTCAATCACCAAGAAGTTTCATTCTGACGACAAATCATCTCTGCTTTGTATCATCTAAACAGTAAACACAAATGTTGACACAATACAAAAAAAAAAAAAGTTAATCATAACATTGCCAAGTTTGGCATGAAGAGCTAAATTCAAAAAATAAAATTAAAATTATATATAAACACTTGCAAAATCCCAGGCGGATCATAGCCGACAAACATAAAAATGTTGGAAATTTTTGAAGAAAATTAAAATTTTATCTTTATCAATAGTCAGTTTTTGACCTTAGCAATAGTAGGTCAAGTTTTTGGTTGTGAAGGGTCATATTTATTTCTATAAATATGGTTAATTTTTCATTTGTAAAAAAAAAAAAAAAATCTCACAAGAATTTCATCTCTCTCCTAAAGTTCTTATAATTTAAGATTTGGTGATAATTTCAGGCATAATTTTCAGTTCGCCGGAATAGGTAATCCGGTTTTCTCGTCTTATCACGGGAAACAGACGCGTCCGAATAGGGGACGAATCTGTTTTAAGGATAGTGTGTTGAACACACGATTCGAGCTAATTTTATTTTGCTTACTTTGCAAATTTTATCGATTCGGGTTTTTCGATTCATATAAATTGTACTAGAAGAAATACTATAATTTTCCTACAAACTTAAAACAGATTTTTCCTTCTAGTACAGTATACGTTGCCAATTATCTCATGTGTTCTGAAATTCTGCAGATGTTAGCAACTTTCAGATTATTAAGATTGATTTATTAGTAGTAATCTGATTTTGATTTGAATCAACCTCTTAATTATTTATATTGGCACTTGAATAACTATACATTTTTCCTATTGTTGGCGTGAATGCCAAATAAATAATTTGGAATCATGATATTTTGCATGATGTTGGTTTTACTTAATCATGTTGGCAAAGTGTTGATTGGAAGATGTTTCAACTTTATTAAAAAAATCAAATAATTTGCATACTGAAATTGTTGGCAATTGTAATTTTGATGATTACAATATATTACCTTAAAACATGGTTTTATAGTGCACTTCTTGTATTAATTGGGTTAGTTCCAATAATTATTGGACTAAAAAGATTAATACCCGTGCAATTTGAATTGATTGGACTGTATTTTTGGACTAATTTTTGGAGTGATTGGACTATATTTTGGAGTGATTGGACTAATCTTTGGACCAATTGGACTATACTTTGGTATTTTGGGTGATTGGACTAACATTTGGACTAATAAGATAAATTTCATGTACTTATTTGGAGTGGAAGAAAACTACAAGGCCTTATAATAAAAATTTGAACAATTTTTAATAAATTTGTTCTTATCGGTTGTGTTCCGATTGATCGAAGTGCTAAACTTCTTGTATTATTTGTTTCAGAAATGATATTTGAATCAAATAGTGGTGGGTCTAACCCTATTGTGCAAGCATTGGCTTTTATAACAAACAATGATGGGTCTAACCCTGTTGTGCCAATACCGGCTTTTGTAGCCAATCCCACACTTAATGTGTTGGTTAATCATGGCGAAAAACTGGAAAAGTTTAACGGTTTGAATTTTAAGCAGTGGCAATAGAAAATATTTTTCTACTTGACCATATTGAACTTGACACAGTTCTTGCAGAAAGATCATCCACAGCTTAGTGAGGATAAGACTGATGTGCAAGTGTTTAACGCTTTGGATGCTTGGATACATGCTAATTTCTTGAGTAGAAATTAAGTCATGAATGGCCTTACAGATACGTGTACGTGTATAGCTCAAAGAAAACTAAAGAGGTGGGTTTAAAATAAATGAATGTGATAAACGTGTCTACGTTAAAGAGACTGGAAATGACTATGTCATTTTATGTCTTTATGTAGATGACGTGCTTATCATTGGAAGTAATGATAATAGAATAATTAAATCCACAAAAGATATGTTGAACTCGATGTTTGATATGAAAGATATGGGTCTAGCTGATGTGATCCTCGGAATAAAGATCTCTAGAACTTCAAATGGACTTGTACTTGATCAGTCACATTATGCGGATAAGATTCTAGAAATATTTAGTAAGGATGACACGTCATTAGCTAGAACTCCGATAGACACAAGCAAACATCTGTAGAAGAATAGAGGTGAGGCTGTGAATCAAGTTGAATACTCACGAGTCATAGGAAGTTTAATGTACTTAATGAGTTGTACGAGACCAGACATTGCTTATGCAGTGAGTAAATTGAGCAGATACACGAGTAATCCAGGGCATGACCACTGGAAATGGATAGTGAGAATACTACAGTATTTAAGATATACTCGTGATTTTGAGCTACACTATACAAGATATCCTTCTGTTATTGAAGGATATAGCGATGTTAATTGGATATCTGATATTAAAGATTCTAAGTCTACAAGTGGATTTGTATTCACTTTAGGAGGTGCAGCAATATCATGGAAATCTTCTAAGGCATGTTATAGCAAGGTCTACAATGGAGTCCGAGTTTATTGCTCTGACAAGTGTGGTGAAGAAGATGAATGGCTTGAAATTTCTTAGGAGATATTCCAAAATGGCCTAAACCTGTGCCAGCAATTTGTATACATTGTGACAGTCAATCTGCAATTGGCGGGGCACAGAGTAATATGTACAATGGTAAGTCTAGACACATACGTCGTAGACACAATATCATTTGACAACGACTCTCAACTGGTGTTATCTTTATTGACTACGTGAAGTCAAAGGATAATTTAGCGGATCCGTTAACCAAAGGGTTGAATCGAGAGCTAGTTGTGAAATCATTAAGAGGAACGGGACTTAAGCCTCTAGAAAAATGAGTTGATACAATGGAAACCCAACCTAGTTGACTGGAGATCCCAAGATCTAGGTTCAAAGGATAACCTAGTTGTAAAAAGACTCTATGATCACTGTGGGGGAGTTATCCCTTGTCCATTCCTTAACAGTGATGCCCGTGGAGAAGAGGATAAGCAATTTGGCTTTTAATGATTCTTGTGCGTCGGTAAGTCGAGCAGGATAGTACGGGCTAACTTAAATAAGAATCACCTATGTGAGAGAGAAGTGGGGCCGCTTCGAAGAGAATTGTGTGAGGCTCAATTCTTAGAACCTCTTGCAGAACCAGGCGTATGTTCAGGGCCATGAATGAACATAACTAGGAGAACTGAAATATGTTAGGAAGAATCTTGTGTGAGGTATATCATCGTTTACACAAAAGGCAGAACAGTTCAAGGACATCACGTCTACTGATCAGCTAGTAAAGTAAATATGCTTTCACAAGGGAAGGTTCAAAGGGTAACACCTACCTATCCTATGCAAGATTCAACTGTTGGATTTTATCACCAAACTTTCTATTTTCGTAATTTTCTTCATGTGGGGGATTGTTGGAAATTTTTGAAGAAAATTAAAATTTTAAATTTAACTTTATAAATAGTAAAGGGCAAAAGTTTTAATGACCTTAGCAATAGTAAAGGTCAAGTTTTTGGTTGTGAAGGGTCATATTTATTTCTATAAATATGGTTAATTTTTCATTTGTAAAAAAAAAAAAAATCTCACAAGAATTTCATCTCTCTCCTAAATTTCTTATAATTTAAGATTTGGTGATAATTTCAGGCATAATTTTCAGTTCGCCGGAATAGGTAATCCGGTTTTCTCGTCTTATCCTGGGAAAAGCAGACGTCCGAATAGGGACGAATGTTTTAAGGATAGTGTGTTGAACACACGATTCGAGCTAATTTTATTTTGCTTACTTTGCAAATTTTATCGATTCGGGTTTTTCGATTCATATAAATTGTACTAGAAGAAATACTATAATTTTCCTACAAAAAACACCTCTCCCACCATAACACACCACTCTGGCACACCCAATTCGTGTCGTACCTCGCCACACAATCTGCATATAATGCCCACATAGGTGTTTTTTTTAAATGACCCAAAAAATAATCAAAATGTGATTTGAAAATGACTTTAAGGACTTGTGATTATTTTGAAAGAAAATAAAAAAAATGCACACAAAGCATCGGGTTGCCTCCCGGGTAGCGCTTCTTTAAAGTCGTATAGCTGGACTAATTCACCTAAATGTGAAGATTAGTCGGGCGGAGCCTCAAACTTATAAAAATCCCTTTGGCATTTAGTAGAACTACCTCCAACTTCAAGCTTCAAAATGTGCTTTTCGACCTTTCGGGTCCCCTTTTTGGGCATAAGCTTCCTACATGTATCTTGCACAAAACTTTTCTCCAAGAGATTTTTAGATTTCACATCATGCAAAAGGAATTGAGCCAGCAAAAGAACAAGTAGTATCATTCTCAAGAGCAACATGAATTTTAAAGATTACTTGTTCATCCACCACTCTCAAAATTAATTTTCCATCATGCACATAAGTGATTGATTTTGTCGTACCTCAATATCATCATGCATGTCAAAAATAACAAAATCAACTGGGAATATGAATTTATCGATCTTGACTAACACATCATTAAAAACACCTCTAGGATGTTTAATCGATTTATCGGCTAATTGAATATCCATCCTAGTAGGTTTAAGTTCACCTAATCCCATATGCTTGAATGTTTCATAAGACATCACAATGATACTAGATCCTAAGTCAGCCAGTGCCCTATCAACAGGTAAACTATCAATTGTACAAGGGATAATAAAACTTCCTGGATCATTAAATTTTTGTGGTAGTTCATTGGAAGAACATTCATCATTCAATTGCACATTTGATAATTCATTAAGCTTATTTCATTAGAAATGATGTCATTTAGATCTCTTGCATGCTTTGAATGAGGTTGAACAAATGGAATATTAGTATGTAATTGCTTGAATGACTCAAGGTACTTACCAAATTTGTCCTCTCTTCTATCTTCTTCAGTTAAACTCTGGTAAGGGATCTTGGACTTGTATTCTGCAACCACCTTTTTCATGGGGTTTTCTTTGGGTTTGTGATCCTCCACATATTTCTGCAGGGGGGTGTTGGGATGATTATGCTCATGTGGAACACTGATGGTGATTGTCTTTACGTGTTCTCCTTGGGTTTGTTTCAGTGTTACCCGACAAACTTCCTTGTGGCCTTTCGGAAATTATTTTATAATCGGCCTATTTGATTTTTCAAATTGTGGATAGATGCCTCTTGATTTCTTAAGGATGTTTCGACTTCCTGAAATCGGGCTTCTGTTGTTTGCACAAACTTTGCCATGAGTTCTTCCAAGTTAGGCTTTCCTTGGGTCGGCTGGAATCCGGGAGGCATGTGCGGATTATGATTGGGATTAGGTTATGGTTGGCCTTGATTACCCCAACTGAAATTAAGATGTTGTCGCCACCCTAGATTGTTGTAAGTCCAAGTGGCTACGATAATCTAGAAGGGGGGTGAATAGATTATCCTCATTTTTCCGATTTGGCCCTCTTTTACTAATGAATAAGCAATGACAAGAACGAAAGTGCGGGAAAGTAAACAACACACATTGATTTATAGAGGTTCAACCCACCTAGGGCCTAATCCTCTACCACCCTAGTATCTCCGGGATGGATTTCAAAAAGAAAAAGAATTTTTATTAATAGTTACCAAAACTATTACACATTCATCTTTGAAGAGCACCACACTCTTCTTACAACACCACCAAGGAGATTACCACAATCTTCCTTCACCTATGAAGAGTACCACACTCTTCAACACCTAAAATCAGCCAAGTGTGCCCCTACCACAAGAACACTAACAAGGATATCTTGTTTTGGATGATAGAAACAAATTCAAGATTACAACTCGATAATGAAGTATACAACTTTGATGTGCAAGTTTAATCAAGAATAAAGCATAATCCTCAAGATGTGCAGGTGAAAGACTTAGGCTAAGTGCAACAAGAATTTTGACAATGAATAACAAGAGTTTGCTTGTATTATATAGCTTGTGTTGTTGTGTTGTGTCTTGTTGATTCAAATCTTCCTCTATTTATAGGAGAGGTCTTGGATTTTATTTCCACGCATAGGCTCTTCCTTGGAGATTGAAATCTACAAAAAAAAATGCAATTAAAATCAAGATTATAGCTGTTAGAAATCAATCCCCTAAATTCATGAAAAATGTCTGCTGGTTCAAATGGATAGTTGTTGATAAACATATAGGGACCGGTCGAACAAAGATAAGAATTTCAAAATATCGCACAAAATTAACATGTGGTGACCGATCGACATAGGGTTCGACCCGGTCGAACCCTGGTTGGACCAAATTGAACCTTGGTTGGACCGGTTGACCTCCTAAAAATGCAATACTGAGAGAGTTTCCAAAATATTTAGCAAACCTCAGGCACCGGTCGACCCACCGGTCGACCTCCTGAGGTTTTTCAACCGTCTCGTTTCTGCTTCAAAGATCAATTTTCAGGCATGGAGGGCAACCGGTCGAACACGAGATAGAAGTAGTGTCCAATTTTTGTCGAAAATAAACTTCAAGAAATACTCCGAAAAATTAGTAAAAATATTTTAAATCATTTGGGAGTACTTTGACAACATTTAGGGACATTGTTTTCATGTAAAAACATAGTTAAACAAAATCATAAAATCATGATAAAAACATTTATCTAACAAACTCCCCCTTTTTGATGATTACAAACCAAAACAATTTTAAGAGGTCGATTTTGAAAACAAAACAAGTTTTTCCGGTCTAAAACAACTAACCATTTTGAGCGACAACTTTTCATGCATAAGAGTCACAAGGATGGGAGTAAAGACTTTCAAAATATTTTGTAAAAAGCTCCCCCTTTCAACATGCACAATAAGAGTGTAATATGAGCAAGTATTTAAAAGCTAAAAGCTCAGCTTTTCAACTTTGAGCTTAAATATCAAGAGCTTAGAAGCTTCCTCTGTCAAAAAGAACTCATTAATCTTGAATGAAAGTTCATAATCCATCCATTGGATTAAGTTAACTCCTCAGCTATTGGCTTTATCAACCATAGCTTATAGCTTTTTTCGCAAGCTTTTTCTAGCTTCTTTGAGTGTATGATCGTGTTTATCCCCCTTTGGAATCATCAAAAAAAATGTTAGCACGATAAAAACATCATTTAATTATATCAAAGTGCGCAATAAAACCGATTTATCGAGCTTTTGAACATTAAGCTTAAAATTCCAAATAAAAAGGGAAGAGTCGATAATTTGACTTGTAAAAGCTCATTTGATTAGCTAAACATGATCTCTATAAACTTATAAGACTTTTGAAATCGAGAGAATCATGTAAGAGATGAAATTTGTTTTGAGACATTTTATCGAACACTTGGCGTACGTCGAAAAAGAGGATGTATATAGCATTTGAAAATGCAATAACGCCCAAAATTTCATCACCAAATACAAGTATACAACAAACAATCATCAATAATCAACATGCTCATCACAAATATACAAGAATTATATCAAAATATCAACATTTAAGCAATTTCTCAAGGATTCAACCCAATTGAGATTAAAGAAGGAGAAATCTTACCAATCAATCGGTAAAATCGAGCAACAATGATGATATACGATTAACATGACATCCAAAATATAGAATCTATAAATAAAAAAAATCATTTTGAATGAAATGTGTGTGAAATTTGCAAAGGGGTCAAAAAATGGAAGAAAAAACGAGTTAAAACGAAAATGCTGAGACAGAGACGGTTTTAACCAAAACAATTGGCCTGGTCGACCGGTTGAGGGTGTGTTTGAACGGTCCAGGTGATGTTCGACCGGTCGAACACCCTCAATCCAGTCCTTGAAGCTCTTTTTCAGTCTCTGTCCAGATTTTGATCCAAAAATCCGATTTTTCACCCCTAAGTTTTAAAAATGCATAAAATGCAAACACAGACCTTATTCAATATGCAATATGCCTAAACGAGCTCGTATTGAAGCAAAAGACTCGGCGAATAGCGGTTTTGTAAAATATCCGCGAGTTGATCTTGAGATGGAACGAAACACATCTCAATTTTTCATTACGAAACGCAATTCCTTAGAAAATGATGACGAACCTCAATATGTTTAGTACGGTTATGATGAACCAGGTTTTGAGAAATATTTATAGCGGACGTGTTATCACAAAAGATAGGAACATATTCAAAATAACACTTGTAATTCGCTAAGGTTTGTTTCATCCAAAGCAATAGAGTACAATAAAAGGCCGCAGAAATGTATTCGGCTTCGGCCGTTGATAATGAAACACAATTTTGCTTTTTCGAAAACCATGAAACAAGGCAATCGCCTAAAAATTGACATGATCCGGATGTGCTTTTACGATCACCAATATCCCGCATAATCCGAATTACTAATCCTATAAAAGAAATTTTTTTGTTCTTTGGATAAAACAAGTCATATTGAATACTGCCTTTCAAATATCGAAAAATTCTTTTAACGGTACTCATATGAGATTCTTTGGGATTGCTTTGAAAATGAGCACATAGGAATACGGCATGAAGAATATCCGGTCTACTTGTGGTTAAATAAAGTAAACTACCAATCATAACTCGATACTTTGATTCATCAACTGACTTGCCTTTTTCATCCTTATGAAGCTTGACATTGGTTGTCATTGGAGTAGTGATGGTTTTTCCTTCTTCAATGCCGAACTTCTTTAGAAGTTCTTTTGTATACTTTGATTGTTAAATATAAATACTTTCTTGGCATTGCTTAATTTGAAGTCAAAGGAAGAAGTTGAGCTCCCCCATCATACTCATATCGAATTCACCTTGCATCAACTTAGAAAATTTCTTGCACAAAGATTCATTAGTAGCACCAAATATAATATCGTCAACATAAATTTGAACTAATAAGCAATCTTGCCCTTTTTCAAAAACAAGGAGAGTTGTAATAACTTTACCTCTTGTAAAACCATTTTGTAAAGGAAGAGATCTAAGTCTATCATACTATGCATGGGGTGCTTGCTTCAAACCATATAAGGCCTTTTTAAGTTTGTAAACATCATTTGGTCTAGAAACATTTTCAAACCCCGTAGATTGTTTTACATAGACCTCCTCTTGAATAAAACCATTTAGAAAAGCGGATTTAACATCCATTTGGTAAAGCTTGAAATTTTTGAAACAAGAATAGGCAAGTAAAATACGAATAGCTTCTAAACGCAACGGGTGCAAAAGTTTCATCATAGTCAATACCTTCTTCTTGACAATACCCTTGAGCTACTAACCTTGCATTATTTCGAAACAATATTACCTTGGTCATTGAGTTTGTTTCGGAATACCCATTTTGTACCAATAATTATTTATGATGGACGACAAGGTACCAATTCCCAAACGTCATTTCTTTCGAGTTGATTTAGCTCCTCTTGCATTTCTATAAACCAATCTTCATCTTCAATTGCTTCCTTTGCATTATTAGGCTCCTTTTGAGAGATAAGAGAGCTTTTTCGGCATATTTCCTTCTAGTCATTACCTTGTCTAGAGGGTCCCCAATAATGAGATCTTTAGGATGATCTCCTTTGAATTTTAGAGCGACGGGGAGATCCGAATTATCACCTGTCTTCTTGTGGAGCATTTGTAGATTGATCATTTGATATTGAAGGTTGATCACTTGGAGCATCATTTTGAGTGATTGGTTCAATGTTGGCTTCTTCATCACTATCATCATTGGGTATCCTTTCAACACCCGAAGCTTCATTGAATTTGACGTGAATGGATTCTTCAACCACCATGCTAGTCTTATTGTAAACCTGGTATGCTTTGCTCTTTGTTGAATATCCCATAAAAATTCCTTCATCGGCTTTAGGATCAAGTTTGTCCAATTGATCCTTGGTGTTCAAAATGAAACATTTACATCCAAATATTTTGAAGTAACTAATATTTGGAGGTCTTCCTTTCCAAAGCTCATATGAAGTTTTATTCAATTTGGGACGAAGATAAACTCGGTTAATAACATAGCAAGCAGTACTTACCGTTTTGGCCCAAAAATATTTTGGAAGTGAAAATTTGTTGAGCATGGACCGACTCATTTCTTGAAGAGTCCGATTCTTCCTTCTCGCTTTACTCCATTTTGTTGTGGTGTCCTTGGAGCCAAAATATTGTGAGCATATCCTTGGTTTCATATAAGACTCTAAATTCTCCATCAAATTCACCACCTCGATCACTTGAATAGATTTAATGGTATCTTCTTTTTCATTCTCAATAAGTCTACACAACTTAACAAACTCATTAACGACATCACTTTTATTTGCAAGAAAAATAGCCCAAGTATATCTAGAAAAGTCATCGACTATAACAAAAGTATAATGTTTTCTCATTGATGGAGTAACTCAGTTGTTGGCTACAATTTAACTCACCGTGGTTTTATTTTCAATAAGACTTAACACCCTTAAGTTTGATTAAGCAAGATATTGTGAGCTTGATTTAGACTTGTAAATTATCAAATGGATAGCAAATTTATCACAGATATAAGCAATTAAAAGTGCAGAATTTAAATGTCGAAATGTAAATGACACAAGAAAGTTTTTATAGAGGTTCAAGATGGGTAATTCTTCTACTCCTCTCTTCTCCAACTCCCCCGGAGGAATCCACTAAGAATGATCGTTTACAAAGTGGTAAATACCAGACATACAAGTCTTGATCACAACAATGCCCAACTTGATCCTTTGGGACTCACTGAGACGCTTGATCACTCACTCCGGCTTCTCGCTCGACTCTTGGCCTTCTTTCACAGGCAGTGGCTTTGCTACTTTACTACTCACTTGCTCAAGCTTTTGGATTTGATCACAAGCCCTCCAAATGCTTAAGACTTAGTTCAACTTTGAACTTTTCTACAATCCTTCCCGGAAAGTAGACCCCTTGTTTTCAAAGTTTCTCTTCAATCGTTGAAGCTCTCTTCCTTCACTGTTGTTGATTGATGTACTTGAATGTAGCTTGAGGATTGAGATTGTTTCAGCTTTTTCTAATGTGTTTTTATATCTCACGATGTGTCATTCATGCATTATTTTCTCAAACTAACTCCTCAGCCTTTTATAGTGAACTTTCAAAAATTTGCCCCAAGAGATAGCTTATTTTTGAAAGTCACTTTAGCCGTTGGTTTGCGCTTCTTTGAATTGCCGCTTCTTCGTATGAATTATTGTTTTTCACCTTTTCGTAGTTCTCGACACGGTGTAGTGCTTCCCATCGTTCATTCCTTTGCACGCTTCGGGATCGAGCACTCCAAGAAAGGTCAGTATGGAGATATTACTTGTTTAAGTAAATCTCTTGATTCTCGCGGCAACGCTTCTTTTACGCTTATCTCGACTTGATCGCATTTCCTTGCTTTCCCCAGGTGACTTAGAGTCAGCTTCCAATCATCGATGACTCTTCTGGCTACTTCAACTGAGACTGCTTTTCTTGAAGCCGATTGATCGATGCTCCACTCACCGCATCTCACCGCTTCTTCAAGAGTGTTCCCATCTTTTTCTTTTTTTTTTGCCATACTCACTGCCTCACTCAGAAGTCTTCCTTCCAATCTTCGGCTTGTCTTTTGCATGTTGGCGTAGTCTGTTTTTGACTCACTACCACAAACTTTATTCATTACAACGCATTTTACAACAAGAATTGGGAGCTAACTTTCTATTCTAAGTTTTACATGGCATTCATCAAAATCTAAACAATAAAATTCCTAACAACCCCTTTTGATGATGCCAAAACTTAGATCATACAAATATGTAAATAACAAAGATACATACAGTATAGTGTATTGACATAGTAATGTATGCGCGAGAATCAATCTTTTTATTGATCATATCATTCTTGTACTTAACACAATCATATACAAGTGTATCGTAGTATATAATCGTTTTCAAAAAAAAAATTTATAACTCTATTACGTAAGACTTACATTGTATGTATTTACATAATAAAATACATGAATGGTTGACATAAAGAACACTTCATCTCCTTCATTGCCTCCTTCTTTTCATCTTGATCAAGATCTTCTTTCTCTTTCTTTCTTTTTCTTTCGCCACCGCTTCTTTTTTTTTTCTCATATGCCTTCCTGGCGCAGCCTTCATCTTTCCTTAGTCTTTCCTCGCCTCTCCGCCATAGCCGAGTTTGTCTTTTGTTTTTTCTTCTATTCTCTTTGCATACTCAGCTAGTTTTAGCCACTCGCAAATTTGCCACTTGGTCAAGCTTCCAGCCCCAGAGATCCCTCCTTTCTTTCCAGGATCTACGTATTCGATATTCTTGGGCAGAGGCCCAGGTCCAAGCTTCTTCCTCCATCGCCGCTTTTCCTCTACCTCTCGGGCGATATCAGACGGGGTCTTCTTTTCCAACTGATTGACTAATAGAGTGACCAGCAGAGTGATCGCTGGAGTCTTGTCTGTCTGTCAGCCTTCTTCACACAATGTGAGACCCTTTTCCCAAGATAAGTCCCAAGCTTGAGCCATGGACATATTTGCAAAATATCCTTCGTGATTCGAGCGTTTTGAATTCGCCAATCGATCGCGCTGCCCCGACATCCGAAATGGCATACGTGTTTCGCCAACCTGAATGCCTCCATGTTCTTTCAAGATGTTCATCACCCTGGCATCCATTCTTCCTTCCACTTCCTTCATCCCTCGCTTCAATTTCTTTTTCTTCTCACCCATAGATACAAAAGAAGTCTTGGAGTGGCAGAGTCACGGAGTTTGTCGCTTATAATGTCACCGTGGATAGACCCGCTGGGGTTTGTGCAATCATCAAGGTCATATCTTTTGATCCTTCCCTCAACAAGATTTTCCTTTCTTCGCTTTCAAATTTTCTCACCGATTTTCCTTCTCACCGCTCCCTTCTCACCGCTTCCTTTCTTTTCAGCCTTCAGATTTTTTGTCTTTTTAAGGTATTCCTCTTCCCCTTTTGGCATCATCAAAGGATAGAGGAACCTGGGAACATGCGGGCAAGCATGAAGTCGAAGCCTTCGATGGTTGAATTTGCTTCAAGTCCGCGTTGTATGCAAAGACGAATTCGCATCTAGTAGCGTTGGATTTCACAAATCGCTTCATCTCAGCCATGAGAAGGTTGAATTTTTTGTCATGTGTTCTTCCAAACGTCAGATATCATTTGCATTTCGCTTCACGCAGCAGCCTTGATCTCGGCAGCGCGAGCTTCACGCATATGCTCAATGTGTTCCTCGCCCTTTTTGATCAACATTCTCGCTTCCACACCACAGCCTTTGTTAAACAAGGTTCTCAAGTATCTCACTGCTCCACACGCATTGATTGCCGGGCATTGTTGCCACCATTCCTTTATTCGACCGTGGATGCCTCTTAAGTCACCGTAGGGTGGCATCTCTGTTGTCCAGCGCATGTCCAAAGAGAGTTCGATGCCTCTCCATCTTTTTCAACTTCAAAGAAAGAGTGCCTTGAACACTTCTCGAACTTCAGCCGATTCTTCATTGCGCTTCGATGGCCATACAACATCGAAATCAAAATCTACTGAACAATGGTGCCCGAGTGAAAAACAGTGAGCTGGTCTTGTGATAACGTGCTTGCTCATTTTCTCGACTCTTCGTGGAGTTCGTATCTCCAAGGAGAAAGGGAAAGATTCTACAAAAGATTCATCACCGCCGATCGATCCTGCTTCATGATGAGCGTGCGCGTTGGAGTTCTTTTGGGAATCGATCCACGTAGCTTGAGGAGCCGAGTGGTTGCCGGGTTCAATTGGTTTGGTTGTGAATAGACCCGCTTGTCGAGCCTCATTGCTTTAAATGCCTTCGTTGGTCTCAACCGATTTTTTCCTTTTCGATTGACTTGTCCTCGCCTTTATCAAGAATGGGTCTACGGACGATGATGAGATTTCTAGAGGTGGCTCATCATCAAAGTTAAAAGTTTGACGAGTAGTCTTGGGATCGACTTTACTCGCGGATTGGAACACCCGCACCGAAGTCTTTTGATTTGTCATGGGGTTGACTCAGCTTCTTTCTTCGCCTTTCGATCCCGCAAAAGTGACATCGTGGTTGTCCGGGAATCATGAAGAATACCGATCTCCTTCTCGGGATGGGTCGATGATTGCAGGAGGATGTTCTCTACTTAGCTTTCTTTACCCCGGGGAAGTCTCAACCTCCCGTGGCCTTCATTTCCTCCAAATAGCTCCTCATCACGCGAGGTTTTTGGTCCTCCCTTTCGATTGTCACTGCCTTAGTGGTCTTCTACAGCTGGCATCCATTGAGTCTCAACCCCATGGATTGCACTTTCATCGCCCGCAGTGTTAACTCCTGTGGTTGTTCCTTCCGTGGCCTCGACCGATCGTTAGCATGGCCATTAGCCTTCGAGTAGCTTGGCACTCACCGAGATAGCCTCAATCGTCCGAGCTTCGTTGATGGCAACTTGTTGTTTTTCTTGTGATTGTACTTTTCTTCTTCGCCTCCTTGCTTTTGGAGTCATCTCGCAAAGATCCTCCGACTTGCACGCAGCTGGGAGGAGCACTCGGGCGCACCACTGAGTGACTTGGAGTGGGGTCACTGCTCCGCACTCCCTGGAATTGTAATTGATGGTTCAACTGGGCCTCAAAGGTGGTAGCACACCTTCAATAGGGGTTGCTGACCTGGGTCCCCACTAGCCCAGCTTTCATCGCCATTTCCTTATCGCTTTCTTCCGAGTGAGTGGGAAGTGGTAAAGCAAAGAACATCACGGGCTATTTGTCAACCACTCCCATAGATCGATTTCCACCGTGGTTCGAGGACTCTCCGGTCCCTCCATTAGTCTTTGCTCGTGAAGAATTCTTGATTCATGCAATGCTTGCCTGATTTGTAACTCTTTCCGTGGCGCAGAAGATTTTCCTCGATCCTCATCACCGCCCAGAGAAGACATCAAGAAGAGGACGGGAAGTGTTCTGCGGGTGCCGAGATAAAGGCAAATGCTTGCCTTCTCACGTGCTTTCGCTTCTTAGCTTGCTTTTTCCTCCCCGTCTCTTGTAGATCTGCAGATGTCTAAGCAGCTTGTCCTCATCCGTGTCATTGGGAGCACAGAGTTAGTCCAAGGAAATTTAGCAGCCTTCTTCTTCTTCTATGAACTCGGGCCGTTGGAACTGCTCTCGACTTGCTCAACTTCCATTTTCTCCACTCACGCAGCACGATTTTGGATGTCCTGGGTAAGGTGGAGATAGGATCATTACATCACTATCCATTGGGCTGGTTCTTCTTTGTTTCACCTGTGAGCTGAGCTACTGTGTTCGGTCGCTTTTCTTGACGCTTTCAGCAGATTTGGTGGTCGTTTATCAACTACATCCGAGACTCTACTTCTCCAAAGAGTCTCCTAGATTTGTGCTAGCCGAGTAATCGATCACCGGGTTTCTCCTTCTCGACCGCTTGACGAAGTCTTATTCGCTCTCCTGGTTTGTACTGTGGGAATTTCTGTTCGAGGCGTGTCCTCTCGAGTCTTGGGCGGCGGGGGCCGGCCGGTGTGTTTGTTTTCGAGGAGCCGCCGTCCGGGCTTGTCGGGCTTCCTCCTTTTGACGATCGGAGAAGGTATTTGTGAGTCCTTCTCGACCTCTCTCGCAGGGGCAGTGTGACACGGCTTGGGGCAGTGACATCGTTCGCAGGGCAGGAGCATGTTTGTTTTTTGCCGCAGGGGCAGCTTCTTCTTACCGCAGGGCACTTTCTTTGGCCGAGAGGGAAACAGATCTTCGGGTCACCGATTCCTCACCGTGTCGCTCTTGGCATAAGCTCGCTTCTCGAGCACCGAGAGGTTAGCTCAACATCCTCTTGTTAACATGGAAGGCCTTCCCATGTCTAAGAGGACTCCTTTCACCTCCAATAATCGCCAATCACTAGGCCATATCCCAGTGATCCTCCAAATGTGCCATCTTCTTTGAAGGACTTGTTCCCACGCTCGCAGAGTACTGTGAGATAAACTCATTTCAATTTATCTTCTTTTCTTCGATGATTGCACCATCACAATCGCCTTTGCTTTTGATAGTTGGTCAAAGTCGCCAAATTTGATGTCGATACATTTGGCAACTATGTCCAACAATTTGTGATAATCCTCCTTTCATTTCCTTGTTTGTTGTGTATATAATTTTATCAAGAAGTCGACTTGGCTATTTTTTCCATGCGTCGCCCAAGTTTACATCGCCTTCCTTAATTTCGCTTGCTCCTTCGCGGTAGTGAGCAATATTCACCAAATCTCTAGCTGATAGTCACCGCTTCCCGTGAAAGATGACTTGATTCCTTCATCGTGAATCTCAAAGATTCACGAGAATTGTGCGACTCCTCCACATAGGTCATAGGATATTCCAAAGTTAGAAACGGTTTTAGTGGGACGCTTCCAACTTTTCTCCGCAATTTTTTCACCAGGGTGTCATTTGACCGCTTCACCATTCCGTTTAAATCCACCGCCGAACCGTGTGGATTTGCTTTCCTAACTTAGTAAAGTCATAAGTTGGTGCCATTTCTAATTATATCAAGAAAAGTCTTAAATTGATTTGAATGTTGATAGGGTTTCGAGAGTAGTTTGCCTTTGCTTTTGAGAGAAAAAGATGAACAGCTTTTAGAAGTGTGAGAGAGAAACGGATTTAAAATGGTTTAAATATGGTTTATGAAAGGACGCAGACGTTTTTGAATTGTGATCAAATCAACGGCTGATTTCGTGACGCCTATTGAGCATTTCACGCCTCGTATTTAACGCGGCAAAGATTTATATCCAATCATGTTTTAGTGTGCGCTTTTATGTCTCAGACACATCATCATTATGCCGACGTGTTCCTTAAAACATTCCCGCTTAAGTTAAAACGATCGCGTTTTTGTCACTTTGCTCATAAGTTATTCAGCTTATCTCTTAGCCGATTTAACTCTACTCCTCGTAGCTTTTCTTGGTGACTCAATTATCACCGACTTTTGTAGTCAGTTTTTCCGAGCACAAATTGATTTACTAAGTTGATTTTTGTTTTCAGCTCTTTTTCACTTCTTTTCTCGCTTCTAATACTCTTCTTTGATTTGTCCGAGTGTCACCACCAATTAACCCCAACTCATGCTTGAGTTCTTCAAATCTTGACTCACATAATGGTTTTGTGAAGATGTCACTAATTGTTTATCGCTTGAGATGTATTCCAAGATAATGTCCTTCTTTTCAACATGATCTCTTATGAAATGATATCCGACATCTATATGTTTTGTTCTTGAAAGTGCAAACATGATTTTGAGTGATTTGAATGGCACTTGTGTTATCACACATGATTGGAATTTCTTTTTCTTCAACTTCATAGTCTCTCACCGTTGTCTCATCCATAGGACTTGGGCACAACAATACTCGCCGCAAGCCTATGTATTTTCGCCACCAGAGAGGTGGCTATTGAGTTTTGCTTGCTAAACCAGAAATTAGTCTGCTTCTAAAGATTTGACATGTGCCTCAAGTGCTTTTCTGGCCCACTCGTGATCCGGGGCCAGAGTCGAGTCTCAATAGCCAATTAGCTTGAATCCACCTTCCTTCGATACCATAGCCTACTTTTCGCTTCCTTTCAAGTATCTCAATATTCTCTTAGTCATCATATGGCTCTCTTTTGAGCAGATTGAAATCTTGCACATACACCTACAAAGAAAGGTGATGTCCGCCCGCTTTTGTGAGATAGAGCAATGATCCAATAAGTGCTCAGATCTTGTTTGATCTACTGTGCTTGCCATCCGCATCCATGTCCATTTTGACGATGTGTTCATTGGTATTTTTACAGTAAGACTTTTCTTCCATACCAAATTTCTTCATTAAATCTCTCCGTATATTTTGTTTGACTTATGGAAGGTTCCATCCTTCACTGCTTCACTTGAAGTCCAAGGAAAATGTCACTTCTCCCATCATGCTCATTTCAAATTTGCTTTGCATGAGGTTTGAGAATTTTTCACACTTTCTTGTTAGTGGATCCAAAAATGATGTCATCCACATATATTTGAACAAGCAAAGATACTCTTCTTGTCTTGAATTCTCAAAAGTGTTCTATCTACTTTTCCTTTGTGAATCCATTTTCGCTAGAATTGTGACAGTGGTATCATACCATGCTTCTGGGTGCCTGCTTTCAATCCATACAAGGCTTTCTTGAGTTTGTATACCTTGTCTCCAAGAGTCTTCTCGCTTCAAATCCTCGGAGGTTGTTCAACATATACTTCTTCTTCCAATAAACCATTTAGAATGCACTTTTACATCCATCCGATATACAATGAAATTCTTGTGAGTCGACATAGGCAAGAAACATCCTTATAGCTTCCAATCTTGCTACAGGGGCAAATGTTTCATCAAAATCTATCCCTTCTTCTTGGCAATATCCTTTGGCTACTAGTCTTGCTTTTTTATTTCTTACCACGAGCCTTCCTCGCTCATCTTATTTCGAATACCCATTTGGTTCCAATAACATTTTGATGTATGGTCTTTGCACTAGTTCCCATACTTTATTTCTCTCAAACCGATTCACTTCTCTTTCTTGATAGCTTGAATCCAATGTGTGTCATCCAATGCTTGTGACACATCTTTTGGCTCTATTTATGAAATGAAGCATGTGAACATAGCTTGTTGAGTTCTCGATCTTGTTTTGACACCTTCTCTCATATCTCCAATGACAAGTTCTCGTGGATGGTCTCTTAGCCATCTTACATCGTTGAGTAAGTTAGCTGATTCGGCCGACTTGGCTTGTGTTGTGTGGTCGCCTTCTTTCGGGTCACTTACCGCAAATTTTCCACCGCTTTTGAGATTCAAGCTATCTCATCTTCTTCTCGAGTTGATAATCCCAGCCTTCGCCTTCAAAATAGGGACTCTTCTCGATGATCGATGTTTCAACTTATCACCGACTTCTTCAATGTCTTCTCCATTTACATTCGCTCATCGAATACTACATGAATGGATTCTCTCGAACCATAGTTCTTTTATGAGTATTCTCAGAAGCTTTGCTTTCAACAGTATCCTAAGAAGATACCTTCATCACTTTAGCATCAAAAGCCTTTAGGTTGTCTTTGCCATTGTTGTGGATTTAAGCATTTACATCCAAATATTCAAATATGCAACATTTGGTTTTCTTCCAAATTCGCATCTCATAGGAGTCTTTGTCACCGCATTTATTTATCATACATCCGCTTTGGGTGTAGCAAGTCGTGTTGATTGCTTCACCCCAAAATCTTTCGTAACCCCGCTTCAGCCTAACATGGTCCTTGCCGCTTCTTTTGAGGGTTCTCTTCTTCTTTTCGCAACTCCATTCTCTCGTGGAGTCCTTTGCCGATAGTTCATGACCAATACCATTCTCAATACAACATCGAAGTTATTATTCCATTGACAAACCTCGCTTCTTCTATCCGATCTTATTTTGATAATGGTTTGACTCTTCTCATTTTGAATTCTCTTCATCACCGTGGGTAGTTTTTGTGTGGTTTCTTTTTCTTCGCACATGAATATTGTCCATGTATATCTTGAGTAGTCATCTACTACCACCAAGGTGTATTTCTTTCCACTTATGCCGGGCCTGGTTCCACTGGCCAAATAGATCCATATGAAGTAGATGCAATATTCTTGTTGAGGATGGGCATGTCTTTTCTTTCAATGACGACTTGATTTGTTTTCCTTTCGACATGCATCACATATACTCTCCTTTCAGATATCGAGTCCGGAAGTCCTTCTACAAGATGACTTCTTGCTAGCTTGTTAATTGTTTTGAAATTCGTGTGACTACTTTTACCAGGCACAAACCTAACTTGATTCACCGGTTTTTTGCTAGTAGAGACAGTGTGCCGGGTGTTGCGCTTGACCAATCCACTACATACATATTCTTCTCGCTTATTTCCTTGCAAAGACAACTTCATTTGATTCAATATCCTTGATTTGGCATACACCCATGTTGAATCCAACATTGTAGCCCTTGTCACGTAGCCGATCGATACTAGTGAGGTTGAAGTTGAGTCCTTCAACATATGCAACATCCGTGATTTCTAATCCATTCTCTTGATGGATCCAATGCCTCTTATTTCACCAGAGCTTCATTTCCTCCAAATATGACTTCGCTCCTTTGACTTCCTTGAATTTTGACAGATTTCTCTTATTTCCTCGTCATATATGTCCGGGAATGTACCCACTATCCATGTACCAGGTTCCTTCGCACTCACCTGCTCGAACCCGCAATCAAGGAAATTAGTTTTAGGTACCCATACTTGTCCGGGTCCCGAGGGGTTAGAATTGTAAGATGATCCAACCAACCTATAGCCAAATGATTTGACTCTAAGGGGTTGCCATCTATCGCTGCCATAATCATAATTAATCTCGCAAATTGCTTGGGGATTCTAGGTTCATACAAATTGCCTCTTTTGTCAGATGCCGCATACGTGTTTTAGCAATTGCCTTCCTTCGGGGTAATTGTGGTGCTTTTGAGTGTAGTGCCAGGTGCATGTGTGTGTCGATGAAAGCTCTTATACTTTTGGAATGGCCTTTGTTGAGTTCTGTGCCTTGCCACTGGGCTTATATTCCATAAGTCTATGCCGATAGTTCACATTATTCCAATCGCCTTCGCTTGATATTTTCTACCATTCCCATCATATGTATTTCTTTTATGGATTTTCCGAATTTTTGGTAGCTCGCTTCTTCTTTACGCAGTATTTTCTCGTTAGAGTTTGCCGAGGACTCGGCCAATCTCTTCTCACCGTCCTTTCAAAGATACTCAATCGGTTGTTTTCCTTTTCCTTTGTAACCAAGGCCGCTTTGCTTAGTATTGTGCTTTGAGTGAATGTGTGTGCAACATTTAGAGTTTTGGTTTTTCGACTCTTCATGACTTGAAGATCCTTTTTCCAAAATTACTTTCGAGGTTCGACATGGCACAAAGGAATTAAATCCTAAGCCTGCCTTGTCTCCACATTCTCTTTGACTCATAATAAGATCATCCAATGATTTAGATGCCTTAGTGAATGAGGCAATAACATTTTTGAGGTCATTCTCCCTCTTTTCTATAGCAAAGAATTTCGCTACTAATTTAGCATTTTCACTTTTAAACTTTCATTTTCAACAAAATTATTTGACTTAGAGTACTACTCCTTAGTCACTTTTTGAGTTTTGACTTTTAAGTAGGCCGCTTTTCCTCATTCAATAGTGTGTGTGAGGATTTAATGTGCTCAAAATCTTTCATCATTTTGCTAATGAATCATAAAGATCAAGAGGTGATGAAGTGTGTGTCATACCACTATCACTAGTGTCCGAGCTTGTTGAATTAGATTGTACCTCATCTTCTTGATCTTGTTCTTTGGCCATTGCAGATCAAGGCTTCTTCTTCGAGTCACTGAGTAGTCACTTCATCGCTTCTCAATCACCTGCCTTCTTCGATTGGTTGTTTCAAAGCTTCTCTCGCAGCCTATCATTGCTTTTTTTTTTCTTTTTTTGTCTTCTTTTCTCAAGACCTTTCTTTCTTCTTCATTCCTCGTACTTGTTGACTACAGGATATGAGCAAATAATGGCATAGTGACTGGTTGTCTACAATTCCAACATAGATATTCCTTTTGATCGCCTCTTTCTACTTCGAGTTGTCACTCTTTGATACTCAACTTGTTGATGATCCGTTTCTCTTGGTTGGCCTATCATCCCTTGATTTGGAGTGAGCCGAGTGTCTTCTCGAAGATTCACCCTTTCCTCTCTTGTAGTTCTTGTTAAAGAACTTGTTAAATCTTTTAACCATCGTGGCTATTTCTTCCGGGTCAATTGCTTTTTGACCTCTCTTCTTCCCATCTTTGACAATTAGAGCAAATTTTGGGTACAATTGCCTCTTCCTCGGGTCTTTTCTTCTCACCAAACTCATAGCTTTGAGGTCCGAGAATAGTTCATGGTTGATGTCTTTGATAGGTCCATGGAATGCTCAAAGGCCATGACCTTCATTTCCCATTCACCGAAGATTTTTAGATCTTCATACACATTTCTTCTTCTGTGTATATTCCTTTCCAAATGTAGAAATTTCATTTGTGATTTCTCAGAACCGAGCGCCAGCTTGATCCAGCATTCTCTCCCGAGATCATTTTGAAATTTTCAAATTTTCAGACCATCGATAATTTGTTTTTTTTGATTTGCTTCCGAGCCTTCACAAATTAATGTCACTTTGTCCTGCATTTCTTTAGCCGTTTTGCATGATTTGACTTTTGTTGAATACGGCTTTGTCCAAGGTTTTGTAGAGATGTCCTCGCTACATTATCCGTGTCAGTATCTTTTTTTCTCATCATTTGTCCACTCAGCTTCTTGGTTTTTCAACCATGATCGGTCCGGGAGCAACATCTTCTTCTCCTTCACCGCAACTCTTCGCATACCGTGTTCACTTTTAATATTTGTAGAGGCCCATCTTCTATCACTATCCACATCTCATCATGTAATGCCGATAGATGAGCCTCGCATACGAATTTTCCAATCATCAAATTCTTCAATAGTGAACATAGGATGCGTGTTAGATTTGCTTCCATGATAATGATTTTTAATAAAAAGAGTTTTGAAAGTTTAAGTACTAAAGCGGACTTTGAAAAATTTGGAGATCTAGTTCAAGAATTGAACATGAGGGTTCAATGAACCAACCGCCCGATACCACTTGTAGGTCCTGCAAGGGGTGTAAGTGTAAGGTTTAGAAGCGGGGTTGAATAAACCTTACCAAATTTTCGATTTAGTCCTTTTAAATCTACAGAGTTAATTCTACACAGCTTGTGTCCTGATGGACAATGAATTAGTCACTCAAGAGAGTTAATCTTTCAATGACTCACTGAGCCGTTGATGGAGTAACTCATTGTTGGCTACAATTTAACTCACCGTGGTTTTATTTTCAATGAAGACTTAACACCCTTAAGTTTGATTAAGCAAGATATTAGAGCTTGATTTAGTATTGTAAATTATCAAATGGATAGCAAATTTATCACAGATATAAGCAATTAAAAGGTGAATTTAAATGTTGAAATGTAAATGACACAAGAAAGTTTTTATAGAGGTTCAAGATGGGGTAATTCTTCTACTCCTCTCTTCTCCAACTCCCGGAGGAATCCACTAAGTAATGATCAGTTTACAAAGTGGTAATAGTCCTGTGATACAAGTCTTGATCACAACAAAACTTGATCCTTTGGGACTCACCTGAGACGCCTTGATCACTCAAATTCGGGCTTCTCGCTCGACTCACCTTTCTTCACAGGCGTATGCTTTTGCTACTACACTCACTTGCTCAAGCTCTTTGATTTGATCACGAAGCCCTCCAAATGCTTAAGACTTAGTTCAACTTTGAACTTTTCTACAATCCTTCCCGGAAAGTAGACCCTTTTTTCAAGAGTTTCTCTTCAACTCGATTGAAGTTCTCTTTCCTTCACGTGAGTGTTGGATTGATGTACTTCGAATGTAGTTTGAGGATTGAGATTGTTTCAGCTTTTCTAATGTGCTTGTATATCTCACGTATGTGTCATTCATGCATTATTTTCTCAAACTAACTCCTCGCCTTCTTTTATAGTGAACTTTCAAAAATTTGCCCGTTGAAAGAGATAGCTTATTTTTGAAAGTCACTTTGCCGTTGGCTTGCGCTTCTTGGAATTGCCGCTTTCCTCGTATGAATTATTCTTTTCACCTTTTCGTAGTTCGACACTGCAGTGCTTCCCATCGTTCATTCTTTTGCACGCTCGACCGAGCACTCCAAGAAAGGTGTATGGAGATATTACTTGTTTAAGTAAATCTCTTGATTTCTCGGCAAACGGTTCTTTTACGCTTATCTCGACTTGACCGCATTTCCTTGCTTTCCCAGTGACTTAGAGTCACCTTCCAATCATTGGATGACTCTTCGTCACTTCAACTTGAGACTCGCTTTTCTTGAGTTGACTGACCGATGCTCCACTCACCAGATCTCACCGCTTCTTCAAGAGTGTTCCCATCTACTCTTTTTTTGCCATACTCACTGCCTCACGCCAGAGTCTTCCTTCCGGGCCTTCGCTTGTCTTCTTGCATGTTAGGGCGTATGTTTTGACTCACTTGGCCGCCTCTTTTCATTACAACGCATTTTACAATAAGGCCGAGTTAAACATTTTGACTAACCAAATCACTTCTAGGCCAAATTTTATAAAGATGCCTTTTCTATTTGCTTCACAAATAATTTCATCATTTTTAAGAATAAGGCAATTTTCTTTATTGAAAATAACATTATAATTTGAATCACAAAGTTGGCTAACACTTATCAAATTGAACTTAAGCCCTTCAACTGTAAATAACATTACTAGAGAGAGAAGAATTACTTAATTTCTCCATTTCCAAGAATTTTTCCTTTGCCATTCCCGAACATGACCATACCTTCTTCTTGGAGTTTGATTTGCAATGTAAATTTCTTCCTAGTCATATGGCGTGAACACCCGTATCCACTTGTACCATTTGAATCCCTCCATCATAGTTATAGCACCTATTACCTACAAATGAATTATTTTAAAGTGCCCTATAATTTTGGGGTCCAGGGGTTAGCTTTGAGACCTTTGGGTCTCCATAATAATTAAAAATATTTCTAACCCGACAAGTATTTGCCGTGTGACTATTTTACCACAATAAAAATATGTAATAGTTCTAAGATAACGAGTAACATCTCATAGGAGACACGGTTCTTTTTCATATCATTAATAGCTTTTGGTTTATAAACAAGTTCTAGTTTCAAATGATCACAACGTTGAATAACAAGAATTTTGGTCATTTTGTGGGGTACTCAAGTTAAACTTCATCATATCATTTTTTATAATTATTATCCTTAACTTAGAGATTCATTTTTTCTTTTCAAGGTTTCTAACCTTAATAAGTGTAGTAGTGTTAGCACAAGAAAGTAATTCATATGAAACATGTAAACTATCCTTAGCCCTTTTAAAGAGTTGAATTCTTTTCAAATTTTTTTTGTATTTAAAAAGCATGCTTTGGAATTCATTTTCAAGCTCATCAAAATCATCTTAATTCATTAATACATATGTAATAACTGTAGCTGCATCTATTTTCTTCGATTCCCATTAGACATTGCTCGGCTTCTTCATCATTGAAGTTGTAGAAGCTCATCCCAAGTTTTTGGATTTGAGATAATATCCAATGTAGAAGTGATGCCTTTGAATAACTCCTTTCATTTGCATATACTTCATAGATAGTTTCTAATTTTTTCCATACTTCATGTGCCGATCGTATCCCCGAATATGATTATATTCTCAGAGAGGTAAGAGAACAATGAAGAATATTTAGAGCTTTACCGTTTATGGAGAATATTTTCTCATCTTCATCACCGAGCCCTTGAGGACCATGGAAGTTTGAGTCCGCCTTTCATCGGGATGGATACTCCATTTATAACCGTGTTCCAAATATCGAATCCGAATTTTTAGGAAGCACTTCATTTTTTCTTTCCAAAATACATAATTATTGAGTCAAGAGAGATAGCTTGTTAAAGGAGGTGCTTGGTAAGGTAGGCTTCGTCAGAGCTACGGATCTTTCTCAGTGCAAGTGTAACTATCGCTTTATAGTATAGATTATTGAGTACCGAGTGTCATTCCCACGAGGATTATAAGTACTAGTAATTACCGCCTTTTGTTATCTAATATAGCAATTTAAGAGGTTTGTTGATAAATAAGCAAAATAAAGATTCTAAATAACAAATTACAATTGGTAAAAATGGCTTTTAATATTTGTAAAATAAGAAATCAAGAGATAGAAATGTGTTTGAATGTAAATCCCTCTAATATTTTTGATTAAACAAGATATAAATACAACCATAAGACCTACAAATACCACCCTCTTTAACAAAATCTCATGTTTTAACCGTAGAAATTCCCGATTTAAGTTAAACCTCTTTCAAGGTGAAAACTCCTAATCTCAAGTTGATTAACCGAAATCTCTTTCTAGTTAAAACCCCCAAGATTGCATTATAACGATTTATGAATTCCCATATTAGTTTGACTCAATCCGTAAGATTTATGTCGCCCTATATATAGATCGATGCAACTCTTTTCACTTATAAAAGTTCTTTCTCATCATAAGTCTCGATTACCCGATGAGGAATAGATTTCAAATCGATATACCGGAATATTAACTCGAATGAACAAAGCATAATATAAGTGAATCACACAAAACATGAAGATTTTATTAAAAACATACAAACCTTAATCACAAATACATTCTGTAGTTCATTACATTCAAACACTAGAGTTTAGCTACACATGATTTTGACAAAATAATAAATTACACAAGAAGATTTAAGTATTGTAGATATGGTATACTTATCTTTCTCAAATTCTCAACGGGCTTCTTTTCGATTGATGTCAATGATGTCACATGCCCTTCTTATCCAATATCGCCAAGTTTTCTCCTCCAAAACCCCTTGATCCCAATTCTACTTAATGGATGTAATATGATGAATATAATGAATATTTCAATGTCCTCCCCAACTCATATACTGGCTTTTATAGACATCATTTTTTTAAAGGAATATATTGATAATGTCATCCTATGTTAATCAATCGCTCCACTTCCATAGTCAGTTGTTGAATTCTTATTTTCATGCAATAATCGGGGAATATTGGGATATGGTGCAAGCAAAATTGGGTGTTAAAAGTGTACAAAAGTTGTCAAAAAGCTTGATGGTGAGTTTTTCATAATTTCCGCATGGAAAAGCGCAGTGCCCCCTCACAGACGGCCAGGTTTAACGCCAGCCAGGTGGCGTTTTATTCGCAGAAGTCGTGCCAACACGGGCGCAGCTTTCCCAACACGGCCAGGCCATGTTGTTTGACACATTGTTGGAGAGCACGCTGTGCCATGTCTGGGGCTATTTCGCCGATGTTTTCGCTTTCGATCCCGTTGGAACACGGTTGTGTGCCCGCCTAATACCCCGGCCGTGTTCGCCTAAAAGGCTCCCAAATGACGCGCTTAGCTTGAGATTTCGAGCGTTTTTTGCATTCTTAAACCCTGTATGTTTTGACAGAATCCATGGTCTAAAATTCACCAAACAATAGCTCAATGGTCAATCAACATCAATAAAAGACTTGAATAATATGAATAAAAATTTACGAAACTAAACAATACAATAACTCAAATTTACTCAAATATACACATAAAACATGCAAAAATACACTTATCGTAAATCTTAGACATGAATAAAAGTCCATAATCCATCCATCGATTAAGTGATATCCTCAGCTTCTTTTTCATACATATCTTAGCTTTTTTTTCCGCAGCTTTTTCAAGCTTCTTTTTGAGCGTATGAGCTTATTTCATGTTTCTCCCCATTTGTAATCATCAAAAAAGAATGCTAGCACAATAAAAACACCATATAATCATATCAAAGTGCGTAATATTAACCGATTTATCGAGCTTTTGAGCATAAAGCTTAAAATTCCAAATAATAAGGGAAAATTTGATATGATGATTTGTAAAAGCTCATTCGAGTGAGAAAACACGATCTCTATAAACTTATAAGACTTTTGAAATCGAGAGAATTATGTATGGGATGAAATTTCATTGAAATATTTTTGTCGAACATTTCATGTATGAGAAAAAACGAAGATGTATATAACCCTTGTAAATATAATCACGCCCAAAAATTCATCACCAAATGCAATTCTACAAATATCATTCATCAATACTCAACATACCCAATACAATTATACAATAAATTTCATCAAAATACCAAAACATGCACTTTCTCATGGTTCAACCCAATTGAGATTAAAAGGGAATTAATTTTACCAATCAATCGTGAAGTCGGGAAATAATGATGTCATACAAGTAATATAAGTCCAAAAGTATAGAATTTACAAGAAAGAAATCATTTGGGTAAATTGTGTGTGAAATTTAAAAGGGGTTTAAAAATAGAAGAAAAACGCAGTGAAATGAGAAAACTAAGGACATAAACGATTTTAACCAAAAACCCATATTGCTGACGGTCGAAGGGGAGGTCAACTGGTCCAGCCGAGGTCGACTGGCCGACCTCCCTCCATTCGTGCCTGGAGCAAATTTTTCTACCGTCCTGTCCATTTTTGAGTTAAAAATCTGATTTTTCACCCCTAAGTTTAAAAACGCACAAAATACAATCATAGACCTTATTCGATATGATTTATGCCTAAACGAGCTTGAATTGAAGCAAAAGACTCCTATAGCTTAGCGTTTTGTAAAAATATCCGCTAGTTGATCTTGAGACGGAACGAAACACATCTCAATTTTTCATTTGGAAATGCAATCCCTTAGAAAATGATGACGAACCTCAATATGTTTAGTACGGTTATGATGAACTAGATTTTAAGCAATGTTTATACCGATGTGTTATCGCAAAATAGGAATATTTTCAAAAGAGCATTTGTATTCCGATAAGGTTTGTTTCATCCAAAGCAATTGAGTACAACAAAAGGCAAATGTATTCGGCTTCGTTGAAAAATACACAATTTTGTTTCATAGAAAATCAAGATATCGGGCAATCGCTAAAAATTGACATGATTCGATGTACTTTAAGATCATTAATATTTTCGATAATCCGAACCACTATATCCTTTAAGAGAAAAATTTTCGTTTGATAAAACAAGCTTATATGAAATAAATGACTTTTAATATGATATTCTTTGGGATTTCTTTGAAAACGAAAGCACATAGGCATACGAATATAAAGAATATCGAGTTTATGAGACCAATAAAGTTATGAACATACCTCGATTGTGTTTTCGCCAACCAATTCAAACTTGACCAATTTGATGTAGATAATCAATGTTATCTCTACGATCATTTGCCCTTTAATACTCAAGATCTCGCCACAAAATCTTAAGAAAGATTCTTGTACAAGAATTTAGTAGTACCGAATAATATAGACAATATGATATAAACCAATATAGAAATTAGACAATTAACACATACTATGCTTTGTAAGAACCAACAAGAGTTTGATAACATGCAAGTTCTAACGAGCTTATAGAAAAGCAATATAAGGTCTCTTTTGAAATTTGAAAATATGGTTGAGACCTCATTTTTAAGAAACATTTTGAAAAAGAATTTTGACAATAAATATGTGCAATAATTAAATAAAATGCATAATTCAAGAAGACGATAAGAATTACTAATTTTGTCATTGTCAATGGTTGTAAAGTCTTTCCCATTGTTGATTATACTTTCTTCGAAAATGATCTTGTTGATAATGTTTTCCTTGATCAAATGGCGAACATTGATTGTCTATTTGACGATTTGAATTTCCTTTGACTTTTATTGCGCCGAGTACCTAACATGAAATTATCTTTGTGGTACCTCTCAAGTGTTTGGGTCCATTGGGATTAGCTTGAGACTTTAGGTCTCCAATAATGTTTTGAGCTATTTCTAAATTCCGACAAGCATTTATCGTGGTGACTACTTTTACCACAATAAAAACACATAATAATTCTAGAAGATGATGATTGGCATAAACAAGAGTAGGTAGTTGATTCTTTTTCATATCATTGATAACATTCGCTTATAACCGAGTCCTAATTTCAAATGATCACAACGTTGAACATCAAGAATTTTGGCCATATTATCGGTGCTCAAATTAAACTTCATCATATCTTTTTCATGCAATCAATGTCCTTAGTGAGAGTTTCATTTTTTCTTTCAAGGTTTCTAACCTTATCAAGTGCAGAGAGTGAGCACAAGAAAGTGATTCATATTAAACAAGTAAACTATCCTTTTCATTTTTCAAAGTGTTGAATTCCTTTTTCAAATATTTGTATTTAAAAAGCATGCTTTGGAATTCATTTTGAAGCTCATCAAAATCATGTTGCAATTCATTAATAAAAGAGATAGAAGAGTTAGAGTGTACCTCATTGTCTTCTTCGATGCCCATTAGACATTGCTCGCCTTCCTCATTATCGGATGTTGCAAGAAGCTCATCCCATGTTTTTCGATTTCATATTATATCCTATTGAGAAGTGGATTCTTTGAATTACTCCTTTCATCGTATAAAGTTCATAGATGAGAATATTGTCGATAAGCTCATCAAAATTTGTAGTTTCAAAATTTTGAGCTTCCGAGATAGAGGTAACCTTTCTTTGACCAAGAGGTGGGAAGAGCATTTAGAACTTTTGTGACTCTTATCCTCTTCGGAAATAATTTTCCCAAGTGCAACAAGAGGATTTATAATGTTGCCAAACCTTTCAACCATTTTGGAAATATTTTTCCAACATTCATTGTAAAATTTTCGAACTCTTTGACCAACATGGTCTTCCGAGCTTGTTTCACTTTCTTTTGCCTTCATAGATAACTTCTAAGTTTTTTTCATGTACTTTCAAGAGTACCACACTCTTCTTACAACACCACCTAAGAAGATTACCATTTTTCCAACAAGAAGAGCACCAAACTTTCTTCTTCACCTCAAGAGCACCAAACCTTTTCAACACCTCAAGAGCACCAAACTCTTCAACACGAAAAGCACCAAGCTTTTCAACAAATCAACCAAACGTGTTCTTGCCAAAAGAACCCTAACAAAGATTTCTTGTTTTCGATGATGTTACAAATACAATCAAGATTACACTTTAAATGAAATACTACAACTCAAAAGTGCAAGTGTAATCAAGAAGGAAAACCTAATAAGCAAGATGTGAAAGTTGATAAGCTTAAGCTATTACAAACAAGAATGTTGAAAATAAAGACTTGATAAATTTGCACTCTTGTTATGTTGTATTATGTTGTTATATCTTGTTGATTCAATCCTTCATCAACTTATACGAGATGTCTCGATTTGATTTTCAAACAGCTCCTCCTCGAGATTGAAATCAACAAAAATAATGCGAATCAAATCAAGATTATAACTATTAGAAATGAATTCCTTAAAATCACGAAAAGTTGTCTCACGCTTCAACTGATAATTTGTCGATAAAATATTTGGTCGACCGATTGAACACAAATGAGAAAATTTAATTGAATCACAATTACACTTTTGGACCGGGTCTGGGGGGCACCTGGCCGATCCTCATGTCGACCGATCTAACCCCAAGCGTGACCGGGTCCAACTCCTCACAAATCCAAAAACAGAGAAGTTTTACACAAAATGAACTTCCCTGTAACTTGGCCGACCTAGCGGTCGCACATTGGGATTTTCTCCAACATTCACGCCTCGCTTATGTTCCGTAAATCAAACTTTCATGCACGGGTTGCCCTGCGGCGACCGATCAACACTTATGTAATGTGGTCCAATTTTTATCAAAAATAAACTTCTTGGAAATACTCCAAAAATTAATAAAATATTTAAATCTGTTGGGACTATTTGGACAATATTTGGAGACATTATTTTGGTGAAAACTCATTTAAATAAAATCATCAAAATTACGATAAAAACATTTATCTAACAATAAGTGTGTATTACAAAATCAAACCTCATGGAATTTTTGTGATTTCCAAAAACCCTAAGATCCATTTGAAAATAAATAAATTTCATATAACTTGAATTTGAAATCTATTTCCTGCTTGGATGATGGGATTTGTGTAGTGAATTTTAAATCTATCATAAAATTTTTGATAAATGTGTGTAGTATGTTTACGTGTGTGGAGTGTATAAGATGTGTAGTGTATAGTGTGTGTGTAAATATGTGCATTGTTAGTGTAAATGTGTGTGCTGTGTGCCAGCCAGTATGAATATGCAAGCTGTACATAATAAAAAAAAAGAATTAATTTCAAATTGACTGGTGCTTTTAATAATTTAAAATCTTTTGAAATGAACTAACCTCATGAGACTGACTGAAATCCAATAAAGATTTATACGCCAAACAAGCGATACGATTTAAGCCGATTTCAAATATGTGATCCCAAATCCCTAGCTCCCATCCAAATGCACCCCTAGTTTTTTTTTGGTTACTAGCAGTATTTTTCATAATTTCTTTTTACTATTAATAATCCCTAGTTCTTTTAGAGTAAAAACATGCTATATATTTTAACATCATTTGTTTTAATTTTTCTAATAAACCTTAAGTACATATATACGTGCCGTTCATATAATATATTGGAATAACTAATAGAACACCAAACAAACTTAAAAAAAAAAAGTGGGATTGTAATAAAACAAATTAAACCACAGACAACTTAAAACATATTCATTATAATTAAGAGAACATACGGACAAACTATTATACAATAATCCTCATATATTATTTGAATGACCAACATAAAAGTGCTTGTTATTGATGCTCAAAGTCCAGGCGACTAAGGGAAAATAAAACACAGTACATAATTCAACATCAAATTTAAGATTCATCAGCAACAAATTCAACCTCCACATGATCTCGATGCTTTCCATAGTTTCATTCCTCTTCAACTTGTTTGCTTTTGGCACGTAGAAGTTGCTTCTTCGCTAAAAACTTGGCGAACCAAAGAGCTGACCTTTAGGATATCTCATGAGGTAATTCATGTAGTTTCACATAAACGAGTCCTAATCTGACAAAGATATCCCACCACCCACTAAAATTGTCGGTCCATGACCAAGCAGTAACCTATTACATTCACTTTGTCACTGCAAAACACCCCAATCAAACAAATTTTAGCTAATTAATAACATAGCTAGAATCATTCATTTATTTTCCTCGGAAAAAAAGAAGAATCATTCATTTATATAAGGGTTAATGTTTTTAAAAAAGTGAGGTTTGGGCTAATTAATAAAAAATGAAAAATGCGTTGAAAAATTAACCTCCTTGAGGTTTCATTCATCTTACATTTTCCCTTCCTAAGTAAAAATAATATTTAAAATATTCACATGATTTTTATAGAAATAATACAATTATTCCCTAAATTTAAGACAAAATCATTGATCATGCAATTTTAGATATAATAAAGTAATGAAGGAGTTTGATAAGCTCTTCTTTATAAGATCATTGATCATGCAATGTATATATGTCTAGAGTATATATAGGGTTAATTACAAAACTACCCCTAAGATTTAGTCTGTTACAAAATAACTCGATCTAGTATCTTCAAAAATTACAAATATCCATTATTGAGGTTTGTACTTACCTTATAAATACCCCACTCTTGAGACTCTTGAGGGGCAATTTTGTAAGGTAAAAGTAAATGTAAAGGGGTATTTGTAATTTTAAAAGATAATAAATCTTTTTGTAATTACATACCCAATATGTGTGTGTGTGCGCTTTGTCCAATTATAAAAGAAGTTACAAAAATTAGTTTGTCATGGCAAAAAATTAAAACGTACTCATTCCGTGCTTTCAGAATATTTGCAAGATGGTCTTGGTGATAATGCACTTAGTGTGTCGACGCAAGCTTCATAAGCTGTGAGCTTGTGATCATTCTTTTCATCCACACCTAAATATATAGTATGATTGAATTTATTTATTAGTAAATTAGTTTCAACTATACTGAAATTCTCAATAATTCATGATGAAACTAGCTAGAAAAGTTAGAGATACCATTTTCAGTAATGTATATTGGTGGAATTTGCACTGATCAGGGCTCTTCTCATGGAGTATTTTGTTTACATGTTTCAAGAGCTCATAAATCCCCCATGGAACTACGTACAACCACGATGAGCCAGCCTATATCAATTGAAAGAGATAAAAAAATTACATTATCATAACTATCCACAAAATAGTTACCTGTAATACCAATTTAGCAATTAGACTAATATAGAAAAGGTAAAATTACAAAAGCCTCCTAAAGTTTGGGTTAATTACAAAAAAATCCAGAGATTTTAAGGAATTACCAAAAAAAAGACAAAAAACCTTTACCTTCGAGCTGTCTTACATTTTTTCATTTCATATGCCAAAAAAAAAAACACAAAAGCTCCCCTTATGTTCATATAAATATTACTATCACCCCTTAAATTTAAGTCACAATCAAACCTCAAGCAATTTTTTGTAATTTTTAAAAACCTCCTGGTCTTTTTATAATTAGCCCAAACCTTAGGAGGATTTTTTGTAATTATCCCTAAAATGAATAAGTTGATGCACAATCTCACCACTTGACCAATTGGCACCCCATTTCGTTCAGCTATAGAAAAAAAAAACAAAAACAGAGTATTAATTATAATTTCATTCATTTCTAAAAATAAAATGAAAAGAATTTAAATCAGCATTAATTACTATAATATGCAATCTGTTGATCTTTGGCGTAGCCTGGTGGTACTTGAGGTTCGGGATCATTGGCTGCATAATTAGCTGTATAATAGTTCAAACCCAGAAAATCAATGGACCCTTTGAGCAATTTGACCTCATTGTTTTTGAATGGTGCTAGATTTTCTTGATCAACATAATCTATCATACTTTGTGGATATTTGCCCGATAATACGGGCTCCAAGAACCTGAAATTAAATTAAATTAAATTAAATTGATATAAATAATATAAATCAAATTTACATCAAATTCATTACACGAATCAATTTTTCAAATAGTTGAAAATAAAAATGGCACGTGAAAGTACAACTATACATGGCCTTACCATCCCAACATAAAGTCTTTGGCTCTATCGGCAGCTTTCACATCTTCCGGATCTTTTTCATTTAATGGCACAAACCAATGGGAAACAAGTGTAATCCCAATCTTGCCTTCTTGATGTTCCTGAGGTTTTAAATTCCATTCAAACAAATAAATAAGGGGTTGATTAATTAGGGAAAATAATTTATTTGGTCCTTTGACTTGAATTATTTTGAGATTTAGTCTTAAGTAGTCACCTTTAAATTTTAATCCAATATGTTATAAAATTTGGACATTTAGTCATATTTTGATCGTAAAATTATGCAATTTTACGAAAATTGCTGGCTATGACTAGTGAAGTGCAGAACATGTCAAAAAAACTTGAGGATTTTGTTGATTTGACGCAGAAATTGCCACCAAATCATTAAAATCCCCAATTTTTGTGTCACTTTTTTGTAATTTGATGTCAATTTTTACGCCAAATCCCTAAAATTTCTAAGTTTCTTAGACACATTAGATCCATCCTGTCCTAGTAAAGCAATTAATTACGGTGAAAATTACACAATTCCAAATAAAATCTGACTAAATGTCCAAATTTTTAAAGATATCGACCAAAATGTAAAGATAACAACTTATATATAGAACTCCAAATCTCCAAGAGTTCCAAGTTACCGGACTAAAAAAACTATTTTCCGGATTAATTTGATACTGTGGTTTTATTTGATAAATACTTTCATGATAATAACCAAACCTGGAATTTTGTTCTGTATGAATTAACAGCTACTGCATGAGCAACGAGCATGTTTCGTGCCACGGTATATGGATTTGGTTGGGTCCCATTGTCTTTGGGAATCACTACTACTTATACCACTCTTAAGTTGAAATTGATTCGAGAATGCCATTGGAGTTGGTCCAAACCATCTCTATAAGCAACAAGGTTTTTAGTAGAATTTCTGGAAGCAAAGTTGAAGCTGGATTTGGAGCCGAAGCTGCAAATGAAGTTGAACCGGGGTTTATAATGCTCGAAAAAGCCGCTCACGATTCAAGAACCACATAGCTCGACGTTCATTTATTGTGATCCAGTATTTCACCCGATCTCCGAACTCCTAAAAGCATAATTCCGCATACTCGCGAAAATCACTCCTGTTGTATCACAATTAGACCAAACATCAAGTTAATAGTTGTAACTTTTAAAGATAACTAGATATCTCTATAACTTGACCAAACATCATGGTAATTATAAGTGCATGCTCAAATTGACCACGTGTGTTTTGTGAAATGGAAAATAGTCATACTTTTAAATACATATATTTTTTAGCCATTTTACTAAAAATTGATTATCATTACTTTTATTATATTATCTGGTGAGGATTTTGGCCATTTTTCAAAAATTGACGTATATTTTCGAGACCAGTGATGTATCTCGGACCGAGTGATGTGTCTTGGCACCGAGTCTTGACTAGCGTTTAAATGGGAAAAAACAAGAGGAAATCCGACATTTGAACTCAAATATGAATAAAAAAACATGTTTTTGAAAAATATGGCTAAAACTATATTTTTGATACGCAGAAGTTTGACTAAAATCCGAAGGAGTCGTTTTGTAACTATCCCTACAATATGTACCTTGGTGAAAATTTTATAAATTTAATGTGAGGCTAGGGAGAAAAGACATATAGGCACAAAATCAATATATCCGAGATTGAATAGATTTCAGACACAAAATTGAGTCACTTACACAATACGATCTTTGTTTAAGAAGCCACCATACTCTTGTTCCAAGCATTGAGGAAGATCAAAGTGAAAGAGAGTAACATAGGGCTTAATTCTGTTCAAGTAATAATATTCATAAGAACCAATATAATATAGCATATGAATTCCCTAGTTTGAATTTGTAAATCTTCTACAAAAAAAATATGCGCTAGTCGATGCCGACATGTACCACTCTGCGTAACTATTCAAACGGGTTCTCGACTTAGATTTAACACATACACACGCTAAAAAGGCCAGATACGCTGATCCAACCAGATAGAAATTTCACTTTATATTTATTAACCAAGCTTTAGAGTATTGACTTACCCGAAAAATATAAAGTGACAACTGGAATACAAAGTCATTATAATAATTACCATTGGCAAGAAGAGTGTTGATAAGATCATTATAATAATCAATTCCTTCTTTGTTGACACCAAGGCAAGGTCTTCCACCTAAAATACATAATTAAAACATTAACTTAATTTGTAATTAATGATTGTAAAAATAGATTAATTCACCAAATTAAATTCTTAGTTGACTTAATTTACCAGGTAATATCCGTGACCATGAAATTGAAAATCTGTAGGCATCGAAGCCCATGCTCTTCATCATCTTAATATCATCCTGCAACATATATAATATTTTAAACACAAGTATGCATAAATATCTACCCAATGACAATGATATATAGTATTTTGTAATCCACTGTATATTCATCATCAGGGTAAATAGAACATGGATAGTTGACTAATAACTTATATTTGGAATACATGTCAACAGCAAATTTCCATTGATCCATCAGCAATTTTGGCTGTCATAGGGAATAAACAATCCATAAGTAATTACTTTTTTTTTTACATTCTTATCCATTTGTGATATTGAGGAAAATAGTTTTTCGATCATGTAGTTTGGAGTACTCGAAGATTTAGTCATCTAAATAGACGCTTTAACTTTTGGCTCCAATTTAGCAAATTTTGGACATTTAA